>PISX010020562.1:0-35529 GCA_004024625.1 Mellivora capensis | reverse complement strand
TGGAGGGCACGCATTGCATGGAGCACTGGGTGTGGTGCAAAACTATGAATTCTGTTATGCTGAAAAGAAATAAAAATATATATATATTAAAAAAAATTAGTACTCTCAGACATCAAGTAAATGATACGAAAAGGTCAATGTCCAGTTAAGATTTATAAGGAGGACCGAAACAAACCAGTTGAGAGAAGATAAGCTTTTGTGTTGTGGTAGGATGAGAAAAAAAAAAAAAATTGGCCTTTAAATATAAAGACACAGATAGGTTCAAAGTAAATTGATGAAAAAAAAATCATATAGAAAGTAGGCATAAGAGGCCAGGGAGAGCTATTTTAATACCTACGAAAACAGACCTCAAGGGAAAGAAGTGTTACCATAGATAATAACGGACACTTAAAAAAGTGAAATGATCAATACAGCAGGAATAGAGAACAATCTTAAAAGTACCTCAAAACACAGTTTTATCATGGAAGAGACAGAATTAAAGGAGAAATAGATAAAATCACAATTACATTTCAATATCCTTTTTATCAGATCAAAAGATCAGTAAAGACAAAGATTATCTAAAAAAAAATACTATCAACCACCTTGACCTGACACTTAGAGATCACTACACCCAATAACTCCAGAACACACACTCATTTTTGTTATACATAGTACACTGACTAGAAAATAACATATTCTGGGGTCTGAAACAAGTACCAGTTGTCATATAATTTAACATACTATAAGCAAATCATTGAATACACACAGGAAGGGAGGGGGGAAACAAAGGAAAGAACAAAGAAGAAAAGAAGGAAGGAAAGAGATGATTATACACAGATCGTTTCTGATGTATTAGCTCCCCCTTCTTTTTCATCCTAGCCTTTTCCAACCTCTCCACCATTGTTTTTATTCTAAAATAATTGCTGAAAACAGCAAAATGCAGGATGAGCACCAGGTAATGCATGGAATTGTTGAATAACAATATTATACACCTGAAACTAATATTATACTGTATGTTAACTAACTGGAATTTAAATAAAAACTTGAAAAAAAAAAAAAACCCAGAAGACTGCTTTGTCTTCCCCATTCTCATTGTTTTTTCCAGAAATAAAGACCCAAGGTTTCTAAATTTTGCAAATATAACACCAGATCCTAGTCAGGCTATCATGTGTGTTTGCCATACCATTTACAGATATTCAACTCTTCTGTGGAGAACAAGATAAACAACATGGATAAAACCTACAAGGTCCGCTAAGAATAGTTAAAAAATTGCTAACCTATAAAGACAGTTGGGCATAGAATATAGCCCATGTATGCTGCACACAGATAAAAATTATGAAACAAATGAGAGCTAATGTGTACATATACAGAGATGAGAAGACTGCTTAAACCTTAAATATTCATAAATCATGGATCATATTTGCTCCCAGTTGCCAGTAATGTGATCCCTATTGTGACACTGTCACCCACTGGTGACACCCATTTTGGTCCCATGTGACCTCTGCCAGAGACACACAGATAAAATCCATGGCTGTTCAGCAAGTCATCAGTGATCTACAGCTATTGGCCAGGCATACTTGCCCCTGTGTCTCTCTAATCGAACAAGCAAGTGATAGGTCAGAGGGCCTTCTATCTGCTGAGTGCCCTTTCTAAACCTCGGCTCTGCTTGTTTTAACTACACTGTCAGCAGAGCAGGCAGATGAGGCAGAAGGAGAGAGAGAAATAAGTATACAAACACTGTATAACACAGGATCTGGTAGTGTGTTCTTTGCATTCCAGATGCATCCCACTATTTTTTTTTTTTAAAGATTGTATTTATATATGTGAAGGAGAGGGAGCACAAGTGGGGGTATGGGGTAGGGGACTGAAAGAGAGGGAGAAGCAGACCCCCTCTGAGCAGGGAGCCCGACGCTGGGCTGTGTCCCAGAACCCTGAGATCATGACCTAAGCCCAAGGCAGATGCTTAACTGACTGAGCCACCCAGGTGCCCTGCAGCTCACTATTTTAAGGGTATAAACCAATACCAATACTTTGCTTCTTTCTGCATTTTGGAAATTGATTAAATAAACCATTTGATTTTAGCCTTTAATTTGATCTATGGGTCTCTGTTCTGCAACCTCTGGGACAGCTTCTATAAATGCTACTGTTGCTGTAGATGATTTCCCACTTTGGCAGTATGTTTAGGTGACCAATAACTGTCTAAGTTATTGTCAGAGACTGTAATTAAATATGTGACTGGCAGCTACTAATTTTAGTAGTAGACTAACTTTAGACTGAAAGGCTGAATATCCTTTAAGCCCTGAGTCCTTAAGAATGAAATATACAGGGGCGCCTGGGTGGCTCAGTGGGTTAAGCCTCTGACTTCGGCTCAGGTCATGATCTCAGGGTCCTGGGATCAAGTCCTGCATCGGGCTCTCTACTCAACGGGGAGCCTGCTTCCCCCTTCCTCTCTCTCTGCCTGCCTCTCTGCCTACTTGTGATCTCTGTCAAATAAATAAATAAAATCTTAAAAAAAAAAAAAGAATAAGATATGTATTCACAGTGAAGCCTGGGGGGGGAGGGAACATCAAAGTTTAGTGACTTAAGCACACGTATTGATTTTTAAAAGAGATCTCAGAATTTCTAAGAGTATGAATGATTTTAAGTCATACAAAATAAACAGCAGAAAAAACACACACCCCAGTAACAACATCAACCAATGTTTTCTTTATGTTCTTTACACAAAACAACCACTGGACAAAGCTAAATTCAGAGGCAGAAACCCTCAAGTCTGTAGTTCACAGATTTCAAAAAATTAACTTGACCTCTCTGTTCTTCTGTTTATCTCTCTTCTGCACAGAACTGTCATCCAGATAAAACACTTGAAGCTTCTCAGATTATAATGATTCAAAGAACCAAAAATAATAGGACATATTACATTTCTGAAATGAATATATTTTTCCTCTAATATAAACTACTAGTCTAAAATACTGAGTAGTCTGTCAGGAGGTTGATTGTGTTTAGGTTAGAATATCTTTAATTAGTCTAATAAGATGTTCTAAGTCAACCATTCTTTCTCCTGATTGTGCACCAAGCCATATGGAAGATTTGCATTCCAGATGCATCCCATTATTTTTTTTAAAGATTGTATTTATATATGTGAAAGAGAGGGAACACAAGTGGGGGTGTGGGGCAGGGGACAGAGATACCTGAATTTCATGCTTTAAGTTTTATTTTTATTTAAATTGGCCAGTGTTGAGATTCCATATACACATAAGATTTTGATATCCTGAGTCTCCAAATGCTATAAAATTTGATAGAATTCATCATCTGGCATTATTAGAATAATACAATAAATGTAAATGGAGATAACCAGTTTGAGGGATTTTAAATAGTATTTTAAAATACCAGGTACATGAGGAAATTCTAACAAACCTGACTGAAGACCAAAAGAGGCTAGATGTTATATGATATTTACTACCACTGAGTACGCAGAATGACTAAAACTCAGCCTAACCAAATGTTGCCAGGTAAAATTCCTTGACACAAACTGATGAAATGAGTAGAGAAATATGATCAATGTTCATAGGCTGGCAATGAAAAGATAGCCTACAAAACACCCAAGTTTCTGGGAGTCAGAAACTTGAGTTTCCATGAAATAGGAATAATTTCAAGTATGTCTCTTAACCTGTCACTGGAGTACTATTTTCTGGAGATCTTTCTGGCTACTAGAGTCTTCTGTTACAATCACTCATTAATAATCATAAACCACCTTGCTGCTCTCCCCTTTTCCTCTTTTTTCCACAGCTGCCCTAAGTCCAAAACTGACAGCACTACAGGAGTCTTTATTGAAAGAATTTGGAGCTTTCAGAAAAATCTGTGGGTTCTAAATGGAAGAAGAAAACAACTATAAAGAAAGAATAGCTTAAGGCAAAATGATGTACCAGCGGACTCCCAGGGAGAACGGGCTGATGCCTCTGTCCTAACATCTCTTCTTGCGTCTGTCCAAAATGGTCTCTTCATCCTGATTTCTGAAATCTCACTCTCAATTTCACTGTGGGCCAAGGTGAATTTCATTGTTAGTCACTAACTTGGAATCCCAATGTAGCCCAAATAAGCACTGTCACTGCAAATTCCAGACTTGATGTTGAAAGTTTTGGTAAATGTGAGAAAGACAGGTCATATATGCTTGCCCCACACCATTTTTTGCTTCTTCTCAATACCACAATACACACATAAATGAGAATTCACTGAAGACAGAGAATTAAAGTGAAATATAAATGTAGACAATTGAAAAATAATCTCCATTAGTGAATTTTTAAAAAGCACTAAAATGTTAAAACTCTCCCAGCCGGTCCCCTTGAGGGTAAACACATCACACACCTCTGTCCTTGGTCTTGTTCTCATCTCAATAGCTCCTCCTTCAAATACCCATAGCACAAACCACACTCCATTTAACAATCCCCTAACTCATGGAAATCCCATCCTTCCCCTGCAACAACCCACCCTCCCAGTAATCCACAACACACAGTGATTCCAAATAACTAAAATCCAATCAGGAAATCAGTCTACAATAACATCACTAAGATGAATGAGAGACCCTGTTGGGAGTAGGACTATCCTCCAACTGACTCAATAAACCAATCACTCCTTCTCTCCTGAGTTCTCTGTCTTGCCCTACAACCTCAAGGACATATATTTTTTCCCTCTAAGAAACAGTGCAAAAAGAAAAATCATTCACTGCCGAGGTTCATTATGGCGAACAGCAGAAGTTTCTTTTTGTTCATTTTCAACAATTCTGGGTCAAGGGTTGGGAGTGGGGATTTATTTTACTGTTTTCAATTACACATAATGAATTTATATGAGTCCAAGATAAAAGCATTTTCCAGAATAAACAAAACACCACCACATTAAATATACACAATAATAAGATGCATTAAAATTCCAAAAATTAAAATGTGAAACAAATGTGCTTCTTAGCATAGTTTTTCAGGTACTACACATATATAGTTGCTAAAAATTCTTTTTTTCTTTCGTGTTATTTTATGTATTTACTTGAGAGAGAGACAAGGAGCATGAGCAAGGGGAGAGGCAGAGGGAGAAGCAGCCCCTGTGGAGCGGGGAGCCCAACGTGGGGCTCAATCCCAGGACCTTGAGATCATGACCAGAGCCGAAGGCAGCCACTTAACCAACTGAGCCACCCACGTGCCCCCAGTTGCTAAAAATTCTTAAGCAATCAAATTTTACATACCTTGCCTCAGAATTTGTCTTTTTTATCTTCAGAAGACACTCAAGGGAAACTTGAAGAGCATTCAACATAATTATCTAAGCCTCCCAGCTTTCCAAGCACCTGGAGAAAGCCATTGAAGGCAAAGACTTTGGCTTTATCAAAACCCCCTGTTAACACATCCAACATAGGAAATTTACTTTCATTTTCCATAGAATCAGTCCTTACAGACCTATCACTGAAGTGCTATTTCAAACATCAGAGCAAGAAAGAAAGCTGCCCCCATACCACCTCAGTATAACTTCAGTCCCTGCCAGTTTCAAGGAATCCTGGGACCATGAGTGTTGCTGACAGACTGGGCTGTTCGACCCCATGAATCCCAGCTTGCTAGATGCACACCGATTTCATCATAGAGATGGCACCTTGATTTGTTTGAACACTGGTCTCTATACTGTCCTCAGTTTATTCGTCTTTCATAAGGCTTTTACTCCCCTCCTCTTTCCAAGTTTCTTTTTTTTTTTTTTAAACTTTGGGGCACCCCTGAATTACTCAAGCCATCCCACCTTGAGGGCCCTCACCCTGTAGTCCATGCTTTTAGCAACACAATCCCTGTAGAATCTCAGCTACTGCCTCCCGTTCAACAATGGTTTATAAAGCACCCAAGAGGGATGCCTGGGTGCCTTGTTGGGTTAAGCATTGATTCTTGGTTTTGGCTGGGTCATGACCTCAGGGTCATGGGATCAGGCCCCAGGTAGAGCTTGGCTCAATGCAGAGTCTGCTGGAGATTCTCCCTCTCCCTCTACATATGCTCTTTCCCCACTCACCCCCTTGCACATTTGTACTCTCTAAATACATACATACATACATACAATCTTTTTTTTTTTTTAAGATTTTACTTATTTACTTGACAGACAGAGATCACAGGTAGGCAGAGAGGCAGCCAGAGAGAGAGGAAGGGAAGCAGGCTCCCCGCTGAGCAGAGAGCCCAATGTGGGGCTCAATCTCAGGACCCTGGGGTCATGACCTGAGCCAAAGGCAGAGGCTTTAACCCACTGAGCCACCCAGGCGCCCCCATACATACAATCTTATAAAGACCCAAGAACCACTTGAAGTGCTGCTCAGTTATCTACTTTCATTTCATATCAAAGTGCCATTGCTTCTTTGTGTGTATTTCATGTTTAAAATGATCTTATTGCCACCCTAACCAAGAAGTTCTCCCAATGCTCATACCTTTCAAAGTCTCTAAAAACAAATTAAGAAAAATAAGAAAAATTAAGACCACGAAAGGCAACACAAGTGCTTGGAGACCCAGAATCTGGATGAAGATAAAAGTTAAGAATTTATAATTAAAAGTAAAATTGGTTCCCTTACCTGTCAGGTAAGACCAAAAATAACAAAGAAGTCTAGATTTTACTAGCCATCTCAGTAACCTATGGGGGTGCAACCAGTCTCCCTCCAAATATCTATTTTTTTCTTCTAAATTGAAAAAAGAAAGACACAGACTTCCTATGATATTGAATGAGCCTTCCATTCAGAGGACTCTTCACCTATTGCTCAGCATTTAGCACTGTTCAGTGGCTTGACAGTTAACATCATGATCATAATCTCTTCCACAACATACATGTAAGTATTCCAATTCCTGCTTATTCTTTCAGATTGCTTTGACGGGGACTACTATTCATGAATATTTTGGTTTCCTTTTTCTAGCTTTGTGTGCACTCTCTCACTTTTTTTTTTTTTTTTTTTTTTTTTTTGGTTAGAGAAAGAGAGAGAACACACAGTGGGACAGGGTAGAGGGAGGAGACTTAGGCTCAGACTCCCACCTGGGCACAGAGCCCTGACATGGGGCTGAATTTCAAGACCCTGAAATCATGACCTGAGCCAAAATCAGGAGTCAGACGCTAAAGTGAGCCACCCAGGCGCCCCAATCTCTCTCTTTTTTAAGCTTATTTCCTAATTCTTTTTGGATTTCATCTTTACTAATACAACCATGCCAGCAATGAGAAAGTTCTTCGTATTAAACTTGTACTTATTGCCATATGCAAATATATGGCTTCTACAAAGCAAGAGTAAATTTATAAACATAAGAATTTCCTGTCTTTATCCAGGTATTTTGACACTGTGTAGATATAATTTTTATTCCTTGAAGAAGCTATGTAAGAATAATGTTTATATACATATATGTAATTTAAGATAAATATCATTTGGGGGAGATCTCTTTCTGTTATAGCACAACATATTTCTATAAACTAGGCGGGAGAAGATATACTGATTCTCTTTACATAAAAATAGTTCATCAGTAAACATATAAAATTTATATTTGTGGGACACCTGGGTGGCTCAGCCATTAAGCATCTGCCTTCAGCTCAGATCACGATCCCAGGGTCCAGGGATCAAGCTCTGCATCAGGCTACCTGCTCTGCAGGAAGCCTGCTTCTCCCTCTTCCACTCCCCCTGCTTGTGTTCCCTCTCTCACTGGTCTTTGTCCCAATGATACTAAGGCTAGGAGGTATATAGCACATTGCATTTATTTCATCACTGTTTGGATCTGGCAAGAGATTACACTGAATTTATGAGCATGAACTGTTAAAGTGTGATCCTGGTTAATCTACAGTTTGATTTTTTTTTAATTATGTAAATTTGCCACATATGAGGACAAGAAATAGACTTTCCATTGGCTAACGTATTTTCTCAAATTAGATGCTGATGGGAAGTTAAGAGCAAAATTTGGAGTCCTCTTCCAAGATGACAAATGCACCAACCTCTTTGAAGCACTGGTAGGAACAAATTGAAGAGAATGAAACGTGCCATGGCAGGGGCTTCTGGAGATGAGGAACTCCTAACCAGAGAGCATCAGAACAGCTTCGGTAGATTTTCAACATCACAGTGCTCCAGAGGTTTTGATTCAGTAGATCTGGATGGGGCCCAAGGATATCCATGAGGAAGTATCTCCCAGGCTGATTCCAATGGGGAGCTCTCTGTTTGTATGTTTTTTATGTGCTTTAACTGATACTCGTAACAATAACATCAAAAAAACCTCATAGGAAAATAATTTATGCTGCACCTTCAAAGATGTATAAAGTTGTGATATATTAGATATGATAATTTTATTTATAATCAATGCAGAATGTTGAATAAACCATTTATGTTCTGCCATCACATTTTTAAAGAGAACAGGCAAATTTTTTTACAAACACAGTATTAATAGAAAAATGTCTTATTCACCTCCACATACACATCTTAAATAAAAGAGATATACCTAAACTCTAAAACCACAACATAAATTAGACCTAATATACAGAATTATTAAAATCTAGAGCATTAAAAACATATACTATTTAATAATTTACAGATAAAACTTTACTCATTTTAGACAATTGTACAGCATCAGTACAATTTCTTGGTAAATTAAATTTCATGTAAAAAACTAGTATACAGAATTATGAAAATAAAAACAAAAGCTGCTAATCAGATTAAAGTTTATTTTGCTTTGGCTTTTCCAAACTCAGACAAATTAAGCATAAAGGCAAATATTTACAAACATTTAATTGTTAAAGAATACAAACTGCAACTACATAAAAAATATTTAAATGTATCTTATTTTGCATTTTTCTTGAGAACAAGTAGGGTATTCAAACTACGTTCAGTTACCTGCAATTATTTGCAGTTGCTACTTCTTTTCTTCTGCTTACTTCGAATTTAATTTGCTTTCCTTTTCCCAGTTACCTAAGACTGAAACTTAGATTACTGATTTCAGATTCTTCTTCTTTTCTAAAGTATGCATTCAGCACAATAAATTTTCTGCCACACACTGCTTTCACTGTATCCCACTAATTTGAATAAGATGTATTTTCATTTTCATTCAACTAAAAATATTTTTAAATTTCTTTTAAGATTTTTTCTTGACCCATCTATTATTTGGAAGCCTGTTGTTTCATCTACATGTATCTGGAGATGCTTCTGATTTCTAGTTTAATTCTATGGTAGTCTTTTAAATGTGTTAAGGTGTTTATGGCCCAGGATGTGGTCTATTTTGGTAAATGTTCATGTGAGCTTGAGAAGCATATGCCATTGTTGGATGAAGTAATTCTACAGATGTCAATTATATCCACAAGACTGATCACCATCACTGAGTTCAACAACATCCTTCCTGATACTCTGCTGGATAGATCTGTCCATTTCTGATACAGGGGTGTTCAAGCCTCCAACTCTAATCATGGTACATCTATTTCTCCTTGCCTCTGTATCACTTTTTACCTCATGTACTTTGAGACTATGGTGTTAGGCATATACACATTAAGGACTGTTCTCAGACATTCATCTTACAACACTAAGAGTGCCTCTCATGACTGCATCCCCCTTCAGTTTTTAACTCTCTTAGTTATCTGCACTGAGCCTCCAGCAATTCATCAAATACAGTTCAGTTTTTCCTACACTGGCACTGGTTTCCACACATGAATTTCAGCTCTAGTAAGCCATTTCCCCTTGTATTTGCTTATCTATCTCCAATCTTCAAAGCAGCTGTTTGCCCTGTGTCCTCCCATCTCTTACGGAGCCAAAAAGAATTGATTTTTCATTCTGCTCACCTTTTTACATATTATTAGGATGGAGTGATGACTTCTAAGTTCCTTATGTTTATTTTTTTTTAATGGAAAAAAGTCATCTCTTCCAATAGACTTGAAAAGCAAGCTACTTAGTGCTGAGTTCATGACATTCTCATTTACAATCTAGTTTGCAAAGAATTATTTCTTAAACTGTAATTATCTTCTCCAGGTGGTAAAGTTAGTTAAGGATGTTTCTTTATAACTCTTGATAGATCTTATATGAATCCTCATTATGACATAATAAGAAATCAGATTTTGCTCAGATTTGGATTGTTTCACAGATTACATAATTTGGTTATTTCTATAACTGTATTTCCAAAAATTGTAAGCTTTTCATCTTCAGTAAATCTTATATGTAATATAATGTACTGCAATAAAATATAAATCCCTTACTTTTTATTCTCTTTTTTGAACTGTTGAAACGCAAATCCTATTTCTCAGTAAAAAATGTTAGTACATTTAACAACAGAGTTTCCAAATACATGAAGCAAATTCTGAAAGAACTGAAAAGAGAAATAGCTAAATCCACAAATATATTCAGAGACCTCAAAACTCCTCTCTTAACACTAAATACGATTAGTAAACACAAAATCAACACTAATAAAGAAGAACTGAGAAAATAACAGAGTGCCTGGATGGCTTGGTCAGTTAAGTGCCCAACTCTTTATTTCAGCTCAGGTCATCATCTCAGTGTCATGAAATGGAGTCCCATGGGGGACTCCAAGCTGGGCCCGGAGCCTGCTTAAGTTTCTCTCTCTCCTGCTCACTCTGTTGCCCCTCTCTCATTGGGCACACAGTCCCATGTGCTCTCTTCGTCTCTCTCTAAAGAAAAAAAAGAAAAGAAAATAGCACCCACCAGTAATACCTAATTGACATTTATAGACCTCTACACACAACCAGAGCAGAACACACATTCTTTTCAAGTGCACATTGAACATTCATCAAGATAAATCATGAAACAAACCTTTGGTTTGTTGTCCTAAGTTATAAAACAAACCTTAGACCAATTTAAAAAGAATTGAAATCATGTGAAATATGTTCTTTTACTCTAATGAAATTAAACCAGACATCAGTAACAGAAAAACATCAGGAAAAAAGCCAAACACCTAAAAATTAAATAATATATTTTTAAATAATCTACAGCCAAAGTTGTTGTTTCAAGATAAATTTAAAAGTATTTTGAAATGAAGAGAAATGAAAATACAACACAGCAAAATTTGTGACATGCAGTTAGACCAGTGCCTATGAGAAATTTGTAACATTTAATGCTAATATTAGAATGGAAAAAAAGGGGGCACCTGGGTATCTCAGTGGGTTAAGCCTCTGCCTTCAGCTCAGGTCATGATCTCAGGGTCCTGGGATCGAGCCCCACATCAGGCTCTCTGCTCATCAGGAAGCCTGCTTCCCCCTCTCTCTGCCTGCCTCTCTGCCTACTTGTGATCTCTCTCTCTGTCAAATAAATAAATAACATCTTAAAAAAAAAACCAGAATGGAAAAAAGATCTCAACTCAAAATTCAAGTTTCTACTTTAAGAAACCAGGAAAACCTTGGGGAGGGTATGTGCTATGGTTAGTGCTGTGAAGTGTGTAAACCTGGCGATTCACAGACATGTACCCCTGGGGATAAAAATACATTATATGTTTATAAAAAATAAAAAAATTTAAAACAAAATAAAAACAAAAAAACAGCAGAATTGGGAAGATGGAAATTACTTTCAGCACATCTAAGAAGTACTCTCTGTTAAATCAAAATAAAATGCATCTTAAACCTCAAAAAAAAGAAACCAGGAAAACCAAATCAAAATAAACCCAAATCAAGCAGAAGACAAAAAAAAATGAAAAATAATAAATAAAAAACAAATTTTAAAACAAAAATAGTAAAAATGAAATCCAAAATCTGGTGCTTTGAAAATATCAGTGAAATTGATAAATCTCTAGAAGAGCACAAAAAAAGAGAAAAAAAAAACAAAAATTAATTATAAGGAATGAAAGAGAGCATATTACTATAGAACTCACAGATATTAAAGGAATAATAAGAAATCATCAACAACTAACCCTATGCACATAAATATGACAACTAAGATAAAGGTCTAATTCTTCAAAAAGCACAAACTTTCATTAATAGTCATCCATAATGAAGTAGATAACCTATGTAGTCCTATAACTATTAAAGAAATTTAAGTCATAGCTTAAAACCTTCTAAAACACATATTTTCAGACCCAGATTGTTTTACTGGCAAAGTCTATCAAATAGTTAAGAAGAAATATCATTAATTCTATAGAAAAAAATCTCCAGAAAAAAGTCTATGTTTTTCTAAGAATCTTTTCAAAGTGATTTCTGCATGATCACATCAAGTGTCCATACCCTGAAATTACATGCAAAGCACACATTCTCATGTATAAATGTTGAAATGCTGAGATGACAGAGTCATAATGTAGCTAAGTTTTATCTACTGCACCCATATGCATTTGAAATTTCTATGATCTCAAAGCTGAAATCTTGCTATCTGTGTTGGAATTAACTAAATGCATAAAATAATTCACAAACTCATTTCAGTAAATCATCCTACATTGCACTGTATGTGCTTTTTAAATATATATCCAGGAGAAGGGGAGGACAAAAACAAATCAATGAGACACACACACAGAGAAAAAACAGTGTATTTGATTCCCAATCATTCCACTCATTGACACATGCCCAGGAGTGAATATTAGATAGGAAACATGACTGCTATTTCTTCAATTGGCCTCAGTTCTTGGGTGTCTCCCATAAAGTAATTCTTTTTATATATGTACTGAATATAATATGCATACTATCTATTGGTATTAAATATGTATATGTATTAGATACATGCACATAGCACATAAATATATAAAATAATATTTAAACCAATTAACTCAATTGCTAAATTAAACTAACCTGAAAAAGCAATCATCTATTCTAAACAAACACCAGGTATACTGCATTTTATAGATGATTTAAGAAAATTTTCTGTAATAATTTTTTACTACAGATGATATTTTAATGCATCAACCCAACGTTTTCTTATGCATTAACTTCCTTTGAGTAACCTGAGCAAAAAAAACATGATTCTGAAAGGTTATCGTGCCTAAGAAACACTACACACTTATTTGAGTATTCATTTACATAGTCAGAGATAGACACGTTTTTAGGAAGTGAAAAATGGAAACATAATTTATAAGAACTATGAGAAACGGGAGAAATACTAATAATGACATTAAAGAATGATCAAGTATACTAAAAGTTACTTGATAATGAATATGGGCTAAGAACACTGAAGAATGAGAAAGGCTTTGGGAAAGAGCTAAATAAAGGAGGACAAACAAATGGAAGCTGTGGTGGACACAGAACAAGTAAATACAGGGCAAGTCACTGGTGTTGAACAACCGTACTGAGTGAACACATTAAATATTCTCACAGTGAAAATTTCAATCTATCCACGATTGGAAATTGCTTATCTATTGCACAAGGTACCTCAACAAAATATGAGAGTATATGATATTTCCACCAATGGAGGTTCTAATTAAATCACTGTTTAAAGTATGCACTACACCATGTTTCTAAGAGTTTAAAAGTTACACTGATTACTGATTAATCATATAAACATTTTAATCAACATTTTCTTTACTAACACGTGCCCAGGTGACAGTTGTTGAAGCTATTGTTTTAGGGATTTCGCAGAACTGGAGATCACATAGAGGTCCTGAGAATTTTCTTGCCTATTCATACTCTGTTCATTTATTTCCCTTGAAAAACATAGTGTATTACTTCTCCCCCTTTGAAAAACTCTCCTTTTCATTATATGAGTTTAAATAACATATCAAATTGTAAAGTGTATTTTTCATACTGGAGTTATTCACAAGCCGTAAGTACACAGATTTCAATCAAAAGCACCCTCCAGTTAATGGCATAATATTATTAGCAGAACAGATATGGTCTCAAATTTTTTTGTGTGCATTTCTTTTCTCTATTATCCCCAGTCCCATCCCTATACCTGCAAAAGATATTTAATGCCATAAATTAATGCCTTCTAAGCTTCATTATTATATTTTTATATACCTATCATCACATATATAATTACACTTGGAGAAATAATTTGTACCCACTTGAAAAAGCAAATTATTATGCAAGCTATTATTTCCAAATAATATCTGAGTTTATAAAGAGGTACAAAATTCAGTAGATTGAGTAGTATTATGTATGTAGTTAGTTTAGGGGCTTTTTTCTTTGTTAGACTATCTCTCTGTCAAGTATGGTTTTAGCTCCTGTAACTGCAAGCAATGACTTAAAGTAGGATTTTACCTATATTAAACAACTATTTTATTCCTTTCTTAAATATCTATGTGTAAAAATATATCTAATTATTTGTGCATGCCTAAAAAATATATAAATCTATGCATTTCATGGGACTTGCTCATTTTATTCAATGCTATATTTTGGAAATCCTACCCATGTGGATCAATGTAGATATGTTTAATTCTATGTATACTCTGGGCAGTATTCTATCATATGACCATCTATTTTGTCTCTCCATTCAATCACTGATCATCCTTTAAGATATGTTGGACTCAAAAAAAAATGTTGGACTCTTGCTATTACAAGTAATACTTCAATGACACCCAATGACACTCTTTTTGTCTTATAAGTCAAATACTGGGTTCATCTCTCTTGGTCCCCTGCTTTGCTAAGTCTCATTCCTTTAATTTTTCACTACCGTATTGCTTTCTATTGCCTTGAAGGCAATACTGTTTAAGATTTTGTCCAAAACCTTCAGTTACTCTCAATGAAATCAGTGGTGGTTACCCTCACATAGTTACCTAAAAACCCTTTACTCATCACACTATCAATTCTTCCCCCACCTCATGTTTTACTGTTTGTTTTGCTCCCTCCCAATTTTTCGGGTACAGACTGAAATTATTAGACATTATATTCGACATTATTAGACATTATATATGTGGTGAACATGATTCACAAAGTCCTCACTTATTTGCCCTGACCAAGTCATGGAAAAGACAGCAGAACTTCAATATCCAACAAGTTCTTAAGTGGTCAGGTTTGCTATGGACCCTTTTACCTCTTATCCAGACTGCAACCCATGATGATCTCTTCTTTCTTTGCCAAATCCAGCCCCAGTCTTCTTCCAAAGTGAAACTACCTAGACCTCAGTTGCTCAGCTCATAATAAAATCATTATTTCATTTGCTCGCACTATTGTTTCTCTGTAGTATCTTGCCAACTTGCGCATATTCTCCTGAATTTACTGTAATAAGTTGTTACTTTTCTCTTAAGCTGATATCTTCCTCTTTTAATACAATAGATTTCTGATCCCTACTCCCCAATATTTCACTATTTCCCCATAATTTCAATTTGTCCCCTTTCTACAGTTATCACAACTTATGATCGTATTTTGTTTCATTATTTATCTATCTTGCCTACTAGAATGTAAACTCTATGAAGTCAGGAAACATGTCTTCCCAGATACACCTTTGTATCTTTAACATTAAAAAAAAATGATCTGATGGTGATGTCTGGGTGGCTCAGTCAGTTAAGTGTCTGCCTTCGGCTCAGGTCCTGGGACCTGAGTCCTGGGATTGAGTCCCACATCCAGCTCCCTGTGAACCAAGGGGTCTGCTTCTCCCTCTGCCTGCCACTCCCTCTGCTTGTGCTCTCTCTCTGACAAATAAATAAAATCTTTGATGACTCTCACTACATATTTCTTGAATTATTAAATAACTGGGTTGTTTTCATGTGTCAGTGGTATGGATTACTATGTAAATTTTAAGATCAGTGAAATAAATAAAACTGTATTTACAAAAGCCAAGATATGGAAGCAGCTCAAGTGTCCATCAAGTGATGAATAAAAATGATGTGGTTTATATATAATGGAATATTATTCAGCCATAAAAAAGAATGAAATCTTGCCATTTGCAAAGACATAGATGGAGCTATAGAGTATAATGCTAAGTAACGGGGGTCATTCAGAGAAAGACAAACATCATATGATTCTACTTATATGTAAAATATAAGAAACAAAGCAAATGAGCAAAGGGGGAAAAAGAGAAAGAGAAATTAAAACACAGACTCTTAATTATAGAGAATAAAATGATGGTTACCAGAGGAGAGGTGGGGGTGGGTGGCTGAAACAGGTGACAGGAATTAAGGAGGGCATTAGTTGTGCTGAACATAAAGGGATGTATGGAAGTGCTGACTTATTATACTGTACACATGAAACAAATGTAACACCCCAAGTTAACTAACAGGAATTAAAATAAAAACTTACCAAAAAAATGTAAAAAAATGAAACCAAAACTGAAGGGCCTTTTTAAAGTATCAACTATGTACCAAACACTTAAGGTGTTTTATTAATTTATCATGAAATCGTGTAATTTTTATGGTATTGTGATTCCCATTTTATAGATGAAGAAATTCAGATGGAAGGAAATGAAGTAAATTTCTTAAAGTTCAGTTATTAATAGCAAAACTGAATTTTAATCCCATTTCCATCTGATTCTTAACTCAGACCTATCTACTGTACCACACTGCCCTATGGTAAGCACTTTTGTTGGATAGACAGCTTCAGATAATCTTCACGAGCCCTACAATTAAAACTCTTTGAACTCTAGTGTGTTTCTCTGCCTCTTCTTTCTTTGTGCTGGAACACATATTCAGGAAACAAGCAATTCCTATCGGATGTACTGTATTCATATTATTCGTTTTAATTTCCTTGTCACAAAACTGTCTGGAATTAGAATTATATATCATTATCCTTAAAGATATCTCATCTCCATAAATCTTAGGCCTGAATTATTGGGGTACAACCAACCTGCAGATGTCACCTTCCATATATATAAAATTGATGTTACTGGTTACTTAGTCACACTGAAACTGAGCGGAATACCGTTTTCTAATATCTGAAGCAAGAATATATGACAAAGAGAAAGGTGTAAGTATGGCATATAATAACAGATGGGACTTAAGCTGTTGGAGGGCCACATGTTTAACACTCAGAGGCAGAACCTAAGGTCCAAAGAGGTTAAATAATTGGCACAATGCTAAGCGGCTTGCTAATGGCATAGCTGGCGGCATGCTAATCACTTTATAACATACACATTACTTACGAGTTACTGTGCTTGCTAATGGCATAGCTGGTGGCATGCTAATCACTTTATAACATACATACCACTTATTAGTTACTACTTCCCAGATGAATGGCTCATAAATAATAAATTGTAATGTTTCATCCTAAGAGTTTTATGACTTCTTTGTTCCTCGCTTTGTCTAATTCTCTTTTTCCTTCTCCAATGCCCATATTTTCATTAGGTGCTTGGTTCTGTAACGCTTTTGCTTTCACTACAACATTCATTAGTTACACTAATTGGACAATAAATTACTACTCTACCAAGGACAAATTCTTTCTCATTTTAGTAGCTATGAAAATGGAAACCCCAACCATTTTTATTGGGTTTTTCATGATAAAAGTTGGGATGTAGGATCTACACAGTCCAGGAATCTTAAGGACACTCATATTTGGTGATCCCAAATTTACCCCAGCATTTATGCATGGATTCCACAAAATGCTTATTGAGCATCTACCATGTTCCAAGAATTTGCTCATATGAAGATGATTAATTTGTATTCCTTGTCCACAATGAGTTCACTCACAGTTTAGTGGAGTAAATATATACCACAACCAACTACTAAAATGTTACATAATAATATATATGATAAGAACTTCTGGGAAAAGTATATAGCCCAAACGATGTACACAATTTCTTTTTTCAACATTATTGTGATATAACAAACACAAGTTATATATATTTAAGGTATACAACTTAATGTTTTGACATAGGTATACATTAGGAAATAATCACCACAATCAAGCTATTTTGAAGAGACAGTTCTTTCCCATTATATGGTCTTGGTACTCTTGCCAAAGTTCAATTGACCATAAAGTTGTAGATGTATTTCTGGGCTCTCCGTTCTGTTCCACTCCTCTATGTGTCTCTTTTTATGCGAGGGCCATTCTGTTTTGATTACTAAAGCTTTGCAGTACAATTTGAAATCAGAAAACATGATGCATCCAGCTTGTTCTTCTTGCTCAAGAAGGTTTTGATTATTTGGAGTTTTCGTGGTTCCATTTGAATTTAAGAGGGTTTTTTTCTATTTTTGAAAAGAATGCCTTTGGAATTTTGATAGGGATTGCAATGAATCTACAGATCATATTGCGTAGTATGGACACTTTAACAATATTAATTCTTCCAATCCATGAACTTTCAATTTATCCCTATCTTCTTTCACTTCCTTCACTAATGCTTTATAATTTTCAGTGCACAAGTCTTTCACCAGTTTGGTTAAGTTTATTCCTTGTTTTGGATATTTGAATCTACCTTCATCATCGAATTTGACTTTTAATTACTTTTTCATGTAGGCATTTTTTCATTTGATCAGAATCCTTATACTGGTCCCGTAACATGAGTTAAAGTTTGTGCTTTTCTATGTGTACACTCTTGAAGATTTTCAGCAATACTGGTAATGTTTCTAGAATGGTTAGTAAAAGGCACCTGAAAAGCTTGCTTTTATATTTGTTATAAGACTTCACTCTTTGGGTTACATTTCCCTAGTGGTTATAGGTTTATTTTTGCTGATTATTTCTCCTTGAATATAGCATTTTTTTGGATTTTTATTTATTGTTTCAAATTTATGGAAATAGTTGCTTATGAAATTCTCTACATTTTTACCATATATTTGAATCTGTACTTCTTTTTTCATTCTTAGTGTATTTGTGCCATTAATCTTGGTTTTTTTCCTTTAAGTTGATCAATATTGTCAGACACCACTTTAATGAACTTTTCAACAAGTCACTTAATAGTTTTTTGATCCTCTTTGTTAGAAGTGTTTTCTATTTTATTGATATTTTATTTTTTCTTCATTACATTTTTTATTTTCTCTAAATTCATTCCTTCTTATTTTCTGAACTCTTAGAGTGCTTACTCATTAATAATTTTTAGCCTTTTCTCTTTTCCAATATAAACACTTCAGGATCTAAATTGTTCTCAAAGAGCATTTTAGTTGTGTCCTACTACAAGTTTTATATGCAGTATTTGCCATTCAGTATCATGTTATTTCTGATTCCATTATGATTTCTCATTTGACCAATGAATTATTTATTCTTTTTTTAATTTCAAAATGGAGGGCTTTTTTCTGTATTGACTGTATTGTCAATTCTTGCATGCTTTCTAATTAATTTTTATTGTTCTATCACTTCCTGACAGAGTCCTTTTTCACTAGTCTCTCCTTTAATCTTTTGATTAAGAGCGTACAGCAAAAACAAAACAAAATCTTTCTTAAAAAGTTCCCAAAAGATTGACAACTAAAGAGTAGAAAAGATCCTCAGGAAAGAACCAAAAACTGAGCTTTACAAATAGGAAAATGTGGTTTCATTGCTTCTTTGTTACGAGAAGAGACAGGAGATAGTAGCTATCGATAAATCCCAACCCCCCCCCCAAAAAAAACAGAAATAGTTCTCTGTGAATACCCAATGAGAGAGTCCCTCCATTGTATGTATCACAATATTCCTTAGATTCAAGCATGCCCTATGGTTAGCAATGAGAATGAAAGTCTATAAAACATAATGAGTTTTAGGAATACCATTTTTTGTTCAGCAAAATTACTATGATAGCTGAGGAGTGGTATTTTGTAAATTTATGAATGTGCCTGTAGTGGTAAGATATTATGTATCTTCCTAGATTTTGGAACTTCAGAAACATTGGACTAATTGATGAATGAGTACAATTTTGGAGATCATGAAGGATCTACACTAGATACAGCTCAAGCTATAGCTGCTGAAGAAGGTATTTGGTCATGAATTAGGTACATGGGTAAGTGTTCTCTGTTTGGGACTACACAAAAGAGAAACATTGGGTAAGGATTATTTTCAGACTTGAACTTTATTAAACAATTTCTACAAGATGAGTGATTACATTTCTGGGCTTTAATTTCTTTATGGAAAATTAATAATAGAAAATACTGTATTCATCTTGTTTGAATTTGGTCCTTTTTGAATTGATGGTAATTAGTGACGAGTTTAACATCGTGAACTGCCCACTGTATAACATGTACAAATGTGGTAGGTTAGACAACAATGGTAAGTGTAAAACACAATGGGTAAGAAAAGGAATAGCCGACCAAAATATGATATAACTTTGTATTAACTTAATGGATATTTTAATACAACCCATTTTAGAAATACTATGGTATGACAGCAGACAAGCATCCCTGACAAGCCAGAACTTCCCAGTTTCTCACTGATCCCAGACAACTGTGTAAGAGCTGTATACCCTGGTAAGCAATTACATATAGGGAGGTGGACGTTCTCATGCCCTATCTCTAGAAAACAACAAGTTTGGCTTTTAGCCTATTTGCTTAAAAGAAAAAAAAATTTTACACACACACCCCTACATATCTATCTATCCATCCAAGCTTTGGGGAGAAAAGTGGGAAAATTCTTCTAACCTACTGTGACATTGTAATTTACAACAGAGAATGTATATATTTGACCTTGGTTGCTCTCCATTCCTGGCACAGAGATTCTAAAAACCCTTGGAATCTAGGTAAGAAGAGAGATAAAGGCATCTTTTGTTATGTTAACAAAACATAACAAAATATGTTTTGGAATTTGACAGTGGAGCCAACAAGAAGATTAGAAAACTAGAACTTTCATTCCCACCCAGACCTCCAGGGAAGGGACTGGTTGGAAACTGAGTCAACTGCCCGGGGCAGTTGATACAATGAGTTGTATCAATCATAGTTATGTAATAAAGTCTCTATTAAAAACTCAAAAGGGCAGGATTTGGAGAGCTCCCTCACTGGTGACCATGTAGAGATGTGTGGAGAGTGGTACTCTTGGAGAGAGCATGGAAGTTCCATGACCCTTCCCACAAACCTTGCCCTATGCATTCCTTTCATAACAGGCCAGTAATTTATTAAGTAAAATATTTCTCTGAGTTCTATGAGCCATTCCAACAAATAACTTGAACCCAAAGAGGGTGTCCTTCAACTCTGCAATCTATAGCCAGTGAGGAGAACCACGGGTGACAACTCTGGATTTGTGGCTAGCATGTGAAGTAGGGGGTGGGAGAGGGCACTCTTGTAGGACTGAACCCTTAACCTGTGGGATCTGATGGCTATCTCCAAGTAGACAGTGTCTAAGAATTACTTGGTGCTGAGAGAAAAAAAATATATAGATAGATATATAGGTATATATCTATCTATTTATCTATATATGTATCATATACATTAGAACTGGCATCAGAGCACTGGGTATTATATACAACTAATGAATCATTGAACACTACATTAAAAACTAATGATGTATTATATGGTGGCTAACTGAACATAATTAAAAAAAAAAATGGTACCAGAATTGTACCACCCCAATTTAGCTGTTCCTGAGGAGGTGATACCAATCTAAATAGATCAATTCCCATCACCAAAAGAACTACACTTACAAATAGATGTGCTGAAAGTCAAAGTAAAGGTCAAGTTTAAGTATGTGGCTTTCACTACCACTTTCTTGTCAGAACATAAGAAAAAATAAGAGCCAGGTCCTGCCTTATCTGGGTGAGTCCCAGATAATCTCCCTTTATTCCTCTGTCCTCTATGGCAATTTTGTGTCAACTTGGCTAGACTATAGCTCCCTACTATTCAACCTAAAACTACCCATTGCTATGAAGGTATTTTGATTAAAGAATATAATCAGTTCACTTTAAGTAAGGGAAATTATCCCAGATAATCTGGGTAAGTCTCATTCCATCAGTCGAAAGGCTTTAACAGTTGAGTCGAGGTTTTCTGTAAAGTAAAAGAAATTCTGCCTGTGGACAGCAGCTGCAGTCCATACCAAAGGTTTCCAGCCTGCCGTTCCTGATAGCCCTGAAGGACTCAGGCTTGCCTTGCCAGCCCTCATAATCATGTCAACCTATCCTTGCAATGAACCTGTTTTTATATATAGGGAATACACATATGGACTATAATCATCCTCATTCACCCGTAATGATCCTTTCAAGCCCGATGACTAAAAAAGTAGTAGGAACTTGGTGTAAGGTTAGAAAGAGGTGCCACTTAGGATTTAAGTTAAAGTCATGAGCTCCAGCCCAATATTCCAGAGAGCTCTGCACTGGGGTAAGAGGCTCCCATGTAACAAAGCAATAGTGTATTTCTTGTTTACAACCATCCTTTTTATGTTTCTATCTCTTTCAGAAAGCTCTATGATGAGGGCAGATTGGCTAAGGCAAAATCCTGGCATTTCTGGATAGGTCCCTATTACACAATGACATCTTAATATATGAGGTCATCAAAGCTTCACTGAAATCTGAAAACACACAGTCATATGCACGCATGCACTATTATACATTCCTTCAGCCTACCTCAGAGTTTACCTGCAGTAACACGGCATAGTTCCCTGCACACACACAGCCTCCCCACTGAAAAACTATCTCTGAGATTCTCTACCAGCAAGCTTCATTCATGGTTACAGGAGCTTGTTCAATCCTGTGCTAGGCAGCCTGCAATGCATGGGGATTTAATGACCTTAGCATCCTTCAACCAATGGGGGCAGGAGTCAGAGAAGAGGCATCTCAGATTTCCCATTACAAAGTGAAAAAATTCTCAGGAGTTTTCCACATGGTTCCTCAAAGGAGTGCAGTCAGGATTAGTTCTTTAACTTTATTCTATGAGTAAAGCAAGGTCCCATGCCCTTAAATAGACCTTTAGGAATCTGTTTTGTTATTTTAAATATTTTTCTCAAAAGAATGTATTTAAGAAGTAGCTATTAGGAGGCCATAGGAAGTCTTTTCACCCCATGGCAATAGAGCGTAGTAGATTCAGAATGGATGAGAATCATGCCTCTCTTTTGTCAAGCAGGAAAGGGTCCATTGTGGAAAGGGAGACGGGGGAAAAAAGAATGCTCAACACTTAGGGATTCTTTCAGTCAATCAAGAAGGAAATATAGGAAAACCAAGGTTTCAAAAGAAGAAAAATAACATTAATAGACTTGTAAAGAACCACAACAAATTTGTCTCCCACTATCCCAGGACTAGAGTTAGAAAACCATATTTAAATATTAGATTCACCACTCACTAGATACTTGATACTAATAAAACAACAAGATACTCCTGAGCCTCACATTTTCATCTGTAAAATGGTGATGACTAAAAGAAATAATTTATGTAAAATGCCAGGGACTTTAAAAACTTATGCAAATGTTCCAGAAATTATTATTAATAAAGATCTACCTTTAGACATGCAAGAAAATAATAATCTGTTTTAAAAATTACAATAATTTTAAAAATTACAATAATACAAAAAAAAACTAAAGTTCTAAATCCCCATGTTTAATTAACCCAGCATTTCTAAGAAGACAGGCATGCTACAGCCCCGTTAGCAGCAAGTCTGCTCCATAAATCCCACTGTTTGGTTGTAGGTTTGCCTATTCAACTTGGCATAACACTTTTATAATCATATAATACATATCAAAGGCTTGTGTTAGCTAAGAGGTCACAGAGAGCACGTTCAACAGAAAAATAAAAGCACAGAATAAACTGAGCATGAAACAGAAAATAATTTCTTTGAACAAAGAAACAATAATATTTGCCCTTTATCTGGAAATGATTTCATGTCCAAAGGATCTTTTTCCTTAAATAAAATGCAGGTGTATTTTATGTTTTCTTTTATTGGACATTATATAGCAGTAAACAAATAAATCAAAGAAGTAATGGGGGCATGGGGGTGAAGGGTCAAAAATCAAAAGAGTAACAAACCAATTGGGTTGATGTTCCCTTTTTTAGGGGCCTAAAAACATCCATTGTTTGCCCAGAGAGAATCCTCTTCACTTCCTGATCAAAGGCATTAAGAGTGCTTTGGCTAGCAATCTTGTCTAATTTTAAAACTATCATATCAAATGAAATCCATTAATAACTACCAGTATAACACAGCATGAAAATGAAGGTCAAATGCTGTAGGTTGAATGTTAAATAAAGTTCAGAACATAAGTAGCTTTTAACAGGGCAAATTTTGCTTATTTTAAAGAACTTTACTCTAAAAAGGTGCCCCTAAACCACGTGATAGCCCATATGTTCTTTCTCACTGTCCAGTAAGAGTAGTTTTCCTGTCATCATTGTGTTTCTTTTCTCCTAGCTGACAAAGCCGTGGGGTTTAAGACATTGCACTCTATCGTTATAAAATCAGTCTGCATGAATGCCTTCTCAGCTTCATCCCCAGAAATCCAGAATTTTCTACAAGAGGTCAAATCTTTACTAATGATAACATTTTCTAGTGCTAGTATTATGCCTGCACAATCAAAGAAGGAACCTAGAGTATTCCTATTAAAAGGTCCCATTTCAGAAGACTGCACCTGTGAGGCCTAGGAAGGTCATTTTTGAATGTCTTTAACACTACAGTGTACTGGACTCTGCTATAGTTTTACCTTCTTCATTAGCTTTATTCTGACTGTGGGAAAGACTGCTGATCCCTGACCCAAAAGACTTTTCCTCATCAACCACTTCGTGTTTATAATTTTATCATTAGTGATAATAAAGGGTCTGTGCATTGTGGTTGTGCATGTCCCTGATTAGAAAGCAAACGGGACAATGGCAAGTCCGTCAGTCACTGCTGTTAACACCTACTTGTAAACTACACTATCAGATTAGGGAGTAGCACCTCACTAAACTAGGACATCTCAATTTTTTTTTTAAGATTTTATTTATTTATTTGTCAGAGAGAGAGAGAGCGAGAGAGTGAGTGAGCACAGGCAGACAGAGTGGCAGGCAGAGGGAGAAGCAGGCTCCCCGCCGAGCAAGGAGCCCGATGTGGGACTCGATCCCAGGATGCCGGGACCATGACCTGAGCCGAAGGCAGCTGCTCAACCAACTGAGCCACCCAGGCGTAGGACATCTCAATTTTGACAGATGAATCTGATGGGCTAGGCTCTTAAGGAAAGGGCAAGACAAAAAGACATAGTTGTGAGGTCTGAGTGATCAAAAGACTTTGAATAATCAGATACAAGAGCTCTACTGGAGGATAAGATACCAACTGCAAAAGGAAGTCAGAAGAAATACCACCTCATAGCTGTGTTTCACATCATCCCTGAATCTAAGTGTACCCCCACCTGTCTGATACAACCAACTCTCAAAGCTCAAATATACCTGCATATTGTCTTTGAAAGGGACCTTAGCAACCACGGCCAAACACTTGTTCCCCAAGGAAGTTGTAAAATTCTGTCTTCAACAGTGTTGAGAAGGAGCAGTTCCCACTGTCAAGGGAGGGAGGCAAGAGATGAAAGCCATGTGATACACCCACTCGGGGATCCATGTGTCCAGCTCACAAGAGAAGCCAGCCTTTGCCGAAGTAACTGTCCTCTTTTATAGATGAGCCAAGTTCATAGGAAGGATAAATAGCAAGCCCAGGACCCCAGCTTCCGAAACCTGAGGCCAGTGTCTCTCAGGCACCACCCTACCCTCAAGGGTTTAGATACTCATCCCAACCTTGTTTCCCTACAAATTGCGACTTAGGTGGAAATAGAAAAAAGAGAAATCTGCCAAATGACTTCTATATGCACAAAAGGCATGTGCCTTAACAGAAATTACCTAATCTCTCCAGCTATTTCTAGATATCATGGTGAGCTTTAGATTTACAATATCGAAATGAAAATAGTTGTAATAAGCTTGGTGATTCGTAATACCATCTGCCTCATAAATCAGTGTAATAAGGGGAACCTGGGTTAAACCATCATTGTAAGGAGCCAACATGTTCTGTTTCATTCCTTTGCAGTGTATTTACTAGTCTTTTAGAAAAGGTCAAAGCCTTGGTGAAAAATAGAATTATACAGCAGGAAGAAACCAGAATAAGGTCTTTAATTGATCCCCCCTCCCCCACACACACACTCCAATGGATTTCATCCTAGATGGATTACCTACTGCCTATCATCTATGTCCTTTCTATTTTTAAAAAAAAAAAAAAAAAGCCTTCATGAAATGGACTCAAAAAAAGTTCTTTTTATATGACAGCACTTTAAAAAGTACTAAGGCATTGTAGGAATGTAAAGAATTAGCATTCTTTATGTTAAGGATAAAGAGAGTTCAAAATCTCCATCAGGAAAGAGTACAATGTTTCCTTCACATTTTTTTCAAGCAGTTCTTTCTCATGACCACCCTAAATCTCTCCTTATTCTAGTTACTCCATTTCCCCCTTCTCTGCATATATATAAATAGACATTGAAAACAGAATCACAGGATCTTAGGTTTGAAAAATACATCTCCCAGCTTATCTTTCTGATTTCATTAATGAAGATACTATGAACGGTCGTGGCCATAAACATAAATATGGCCCATGAGGGCTAAACAGTAACAAAAATAAGGAAATGAGTGGAGTAAGAAAAGTTTCTTGGGTCTAAAAAAAAAAACAACAACAACAACAACAACAAAACAACACACACACACACACACACACACACACACACAGCATGATAAATAGTAGCTAACGCACAGGCTGAGTGGAAGAGGCAGCAGTGAGTAAGGAGCGGGGGAGACCAGGACCGCGTCAGCCCACCGGAGCATAGCATGTCCCCACCTGCAACCGTGTCTAGCCGATCTGTCAAGCAGCTGGAAACCACACCTTACCAGGAAAATCTCCTGGCTTTAAAACGGTATCTTTTTAATTGAGAAATACATAAACAAATAAAACATCTAGAAGCCTATTCCAGGCTTCACCTGGCTGGTTCATGACCTCTCCTCTAGGGACATGATTCTGAACCCTCTCTCTGGTCTGTGTCCGGGTTAAGAGCCCCGGTGGAAGGACAGCTTGAGACCACTGCAGGGGTCGTTCCTACCTATTCAGTGGCCTGAGCCAGGGCCCTGGCGCCTGGTCCTCAGCGGCGGCCCGGCGCGGGGGTCCTCCGCGGGGAAGCGCCGAGTGGGTGCGGAGCGCAGCCCCCAGCCTTCAGACCCGCCTGCCCCCTCGGGTGAGGGAGTCCGGTCAATCTGGGAACTGGAGCAGTCCACCCGCCAGGAAGTGCCTCCGGTCCCAGCCTTTTCAAAAGTGACCTGCTCTTCTTCCTCAGCCTGTCCAGAAACGTCAGAGAGGGCGAGATCAGGAGTGAGCACGCCTCCCTGGGAAGCTGGTGGTGGGCCCTGGGATCAGTAATCACGGGCAGTCTAGCTCCTGGAGGTTCCAGAGTGAAGCGGCCAATCACACTAATAGCTCTGGTGACAGCCGCAAATTTCAGCATAGCTTCCTGGAGGCCATGACATGGACATCAGCGGGATTGTCGCTGGTAACGATGTCATCAGCCACTGAAAGAGCTCCTCCCGGGTCTTCTGAAGACTTATGATGTAGATGCCACCAACTGTTCACTTGGAGGTCAAGTCTGGTGCCGCCCGACTGGGTTTCTGCGGCATAGTGCTCAAGGTCACCTTCCTCCGTATGCAGGACATCACGGGCTCTGGTCATTGAGAAATTCCCTTTAAATTACAATGGAAATCCAAGACAGTACTGTTTGGACCCCACGCTGGCTAGCACAGAAAGGCTTCCACCTTGTAAAATAAATTCTGTCCATGGTGTTCACTGTATGACCAATCTGCAAATACACTTGGACAGTTGTTTTTCTTATAGAAACATGACAGTAATGTTTCTATTCACCCTCATGCTCCTCTAAACTACACCTGGAGTTGAAGGTGGGAGGTTTCTCTTTGGAGGTCTGGGATTGAGGATACAGATTGCAACAACATAATAGCAGGAAAGAGACTCAAATGTCTGTGATGGTGATTTCTTTAAGACCATGAACATCAGAAACGTCTAAGATTTTTCACACAGGCAGGTCAGCTTTTAAATCACCTGTCAGATCTCTCTTTCCTAGGCAGAATACACCAATTAGGCTCCCTTTCCTTATTTGTTTCTGTTTTTCCACCTTTATGTTGTTTGGCTTATTCTCCTGTGAGTCCTTTCAAGCTTGTTAAATTTGTCAAAACCCATACTTGACATAATGCTAGACTACTGCTAACTCCACAAAATGACTACCGAGCACCTCTTCCTCCTAGAAGGAAATGATATGCTTGCTTAAATCAAATATTGACTTTTTTTTTTTTTTAAAGCAAACGTTAACAGTATACTGTTCGCCCTGGCACAGGATTAGGATAGAATGTGGCCTTTTAGATGGACTTTGATGCTTTGTTCCCTACTGCAAATGTACTTCCCCTCTCAGAAAACAGAAATGGGGGGGGGGCACAGCGGCACAACACACTATCTGCATAGAAATAAAAACAACACTCTAATATTAAAGAGAAAACACAATGATAGAGTCAGGAAGCAGTTCCATGAAGCCATTACCATGCTTATTGCCGTTTGAAGGCAGAATGATTGAAGTTATTGTCTTAATGTAAGATTACTAAATAATGCATCCCATAAAGGAAAGACATTGTATTGGCCATAAAACGTGTGTAACTGCAACAGAATTCATACTTATTTAATGACACTTTAGAATCGGATGGTAATTAAAATGAAGTAGGAATTTTTAAAAGGCAAGAGAAATTCAAACACACCAGTATATAAATTGAAACATTCTCTTTGTTTTGCAAGCACATAAAGAAGTAAGTTTCACATGGGTTTTTTTTCTTTCTTTCTTTCTTTCTTTTTTTTTTTTCTTCCTTTTTTGGCCCACTGGGAACAACACAATTTTGACTCCTCAGTATTTCCACTTCTAATTGCTAGGAGGGTTCATTATCAGCTGTCTAAAGTGCAATACATCAACCTTGCAAAGCTGAGTTACAAAAGACGTTCACACATTTGATGGGCTGCTGTGCTAAATACATCTTAATTTGTGCTGCATCTGCTGTTTTCTCATTTGTTTGTCATGCTGTGAATGCTGCAGACTTTGTTAGAGCAGCTCCCGGATTTTTTTTTTCTTTACAAATACATTGATTCTTCATTAACAAAACAAAAAAAAAATGGCTGTCTTCCATCATTGTTCATCTGTGTCTTGGAATGCCATAAACTCAATTCTGTTATGCACATATATGTGTGAAAAAATCCTGTGCATTTGAATACTTCTATGTATTATATTAGAATAAATGCACACATTTTTGCATGTGCATCAAGCAAAACATTCAGTTTAATCACATAAAGCAAAACAAACTTCCTTCAGCCAGCACTGAATGCGCAAGGTAACAAACACTCCAGTCTCCTAACTCTGGCATGGAAAAAAGTGCTTCAAATCACCCAGGTCTGGTTTAGGTTTCCCCCGCTCTGCAGAAGATGTGTGTTAGGGTGGGGCTCTTGGTTCCTACCAACAAAGCAGCAGCTCAAGTGGGAAACGGGCACAGGCGGTTCAGCCTGATCCAGAATAAACCAGTCTCACATTAAGGAAGTTTAAATTCTATTTGGGAAAGAAAACAAACACCACCGTCTTCACAAAACACAATGTCCACTGTAAAGACGGGGCCTACTTGCTGGCATGTGATGACACAGACACACAAAGCCTCATGCTTACAAGAGCTGGGCTAGGTTTAATGCTCTGCTGTCACCAGTTAGAAATTTTTAATAATTGATGAACAAGGGGTCCTGCATCCTCACTGTGCCCTGGACCCCAGAAATCACGTAGCTGGTCTTGGGTGCAGAATGCTGGTGGAACAGCTGATGAAATAACTCAGTAGCTTTTCAGGCTGTCAGTTCTTTTATCTTTAAAATCACAAAAGGGCACCCCTTGAAATGAAGAAGAAAAGAAGTACAGAAGGAAGAGAGTGGAGAGAAGGAAGCGTGAAGGGAAGGAAAACCGAATAGTATTTACTTTGTATTCATATAGTCTGATGGGCCATGAGGGATGGAAGGCAGCCATTTCTATGTGATATTTATTCTGAGCCACAGAGACTCTTTGAATGAAACCGGTTAAAGGAATATGCCCTTTGTCATAGGTTTCGGGATCACTAGCCGAAGTGGGCACTCAAAGTCAGTCTATAATGTTTCAAAAAAATAAGCTAAATACAATTCTTTTTTTTTTTTTTTAACAATTTCCCACCCCCCTTCCCTTACATATTCATACTCAAAAACCAAATTATTTCAGGAAACCCGAAATAAAAGCCAGGGAATACAGGGGAGTTGGTGACCTCAGAGGAAAGTCTGGATCTCTTTTCACCCCACCGGCTATTTATTTGGAGCAAGGCAGCAGACTGAGGGGCAGTGGGAGAGTCACTTTCTTTTTTAAGCTTTCAGTCTGGCATCCTTCGTATCTGTGCTTTGGAGATGGGGGTGCAGGGAGGTCTGTGCCCTCTCTTCTCCAGCCCCATACACCTCTCCTTCACCAAAAGGGTGACAAGGACTCCATTTACATAATACCAATCAGTCTACCATGTCAAGTTTTCCCAAGAACACGCAGAAGCGATTACCAAGGCAGGCGTTGTGACTGGTGGAGTCCCAAACAAATCAGGGGTTCCATAAAGGAGTATGTTGAATCAATAAGATGTACTGTTCAACCAGAGCTGAGAAAAACACCTCATAAAGTAACAGCATTTGTAAAGGTTAATCAATTCAGCTAATTGTCAATGCTCTCAATTGTCAGTCCCTAAGCAGTGCCTTCTCTTTGTAGCTAGTAATTCACTGTGGGATGCAGCAGCTCGAAAGCAGGAAGCAGAGAAAGAGGGGAAAGCAGTCAAATTTCTCATTACTCTCTCCATGTTGTGCTCTGTCGGTGTCTGTAAATGTCAATACATTTACCACAGGGAGATCGTCTTTTTTCCTACTAGCACTACGTTGCCTCCTTCATTATATACAAAACAAAGTAAAGAGCCTAATTATCTTGGTCTAGGCAGATGGAAAGGAAATCAGGGTATTGATCTTTGGGGCAATATCTTAAGGCAATGCATACGACTAATAAGCTGGGCAGTTAAAGGGATGGTCTTTTATTGACACTGGTAAGAAAAACACATCTTATTCACTGCCCAGAATTGACTCGGGAAAAACAAAAACAAAAAAAACAAAAACCTCCTGTTTTTTCCGTCCCACTGCCTCCATTTCCCCGGTAAGAACAAAACCAGTGGGGAGAGTTTTTAAATAAGCGTCTGTGGAGATGTGAGAAGTAGAAATTAATCACATCAGATAGAAAACGATGAGATGATTCTACCCTAGAATTATAACTAGTCTCTGGCAGTGAAAGTAAACCACTGACTTTCGTGGAACCAGGCAACTCTTGTCTTTCTACAAGGCTTCACGATCAGAGTAGCCCATACTTCTAGGCCTAATGAGTGTCCCAGTGGGGACACAGAATGCAGTTTTAGTGGTGCTGCAAAAGTCTTAGAAAATGGTGGAATGGGTATGAGCTGAATGATAAGTTATCTTAAGGAGAGTCACTTTCTTTTTTAAGCTTTCAGATACATTCTTCTTGGCCCATGACTATGTATATGTGCATGGTATTACATTTCAGAAAGTCTTGTTTCCCTTCAGTTAGAGAAATTAACCTTCTATATTTAGAAAATATAGGAAGATAGTTATTTTCCAGGAATATTTATATAAGCCAAATATGGAGATGAGAACTATTTCAAATGTTTTGGTGCATGGTAATATTTATAGCAATGTGTGTGATAATAACTAACATTCACCCATTTATTACACCCTAGAAGCCAATGATGTATATAATTTCCCTTATTGAAACATGAACTGATGAAGCACACAGTCAATTTCCCTTTATTTCATCTGCAACTTAGTAAAATGTAAATGTCTTCTCCTTAAGAGTAAGGCTGTGGGGTTTTACATTTGGAAATTTGGAAACATATTAAGGATAACAATACGGGCCACCTGCGTGGCTCAGTTGGTTAAGGTCCTGGGATCAAGCCCTCCATGCGGGCGGGGGTGGGGGGGGTGGGGGGGGGCGGCGTTCCCTGCTAAGTGTGCAGTCTTCTTCACCCTCTCCCTCCGCTCCCCACTCACACACCCCCACCCCACTTGTGCGTGCGCCTGCTCTGGCTCAAATAAATAAATAAAATTTAAATTTAAAAAGAACCACAATTGTTTTTTATTGAGGGCAGAATTCCTTCTGTAAATCAATGGTTCTGTTCACTCTAGAGGAGCACTGAGATTTGGTTTTCTGACTACCCTCCATTATTATTATAATGCACCACTTAAGCCTTCAACATTTTGACAAAAGAGCATCCTTATCTTTTACATATCTCATTTTAATGTTATTAATTAAAGACATCGTAAAATTATAAATATGTGAAAGGCCTCATGTCCCTGTCAAATAGTTTGATATGTCAGATTGTGTAATGCAGTGGGACAAATCCAGTGACAGTCAACATGTTGACTGTTGACCTGAACAGCACTGAAAATAAGCTGGGGAAGACACAAAAGGCATCTTGTTGGCACTTGGCACATCACAAGGTCTTTTGTCCCCAAACATGTGGGATAATGCCAGATCTGTGTAGGAAGGTAGCATGTTTAAAGTAACATTAAGTGCTGCATTATAATAATAATGGAGGGTAGTCAGAAAACAAAAACTCAGCGCTCCTCTGGAGTGAACAGAACCATTGGTTTACAGAAGGAATTCTGTCCTCAATAAAAACAATTGCACTCATGCATGAGTACAATTTAAAACATGCTATGTGTACCTCTGAAAAATGAGAAATTCACTAGTCAGTAGTGTCCCAAAGCTATCTTACCAACAAGCTCTCCCACTCTTCCACCTGCCCTTCCCTCCCCTGTCCTTCCTCTCTCTTCCTTGACCCCTCTCTCTTCCATGACCCCTCCCTTATTCTCTAAGATAAACTCCTTAGATCTCACAATGCCACTTTCCCACAATTTCAAGAGAAATTTCCTGACATCTTTGAAAATGCCGAGAATGGAAAGTAAAGTCCTCTAAATGCAATTTTTCACCTTAAAGGAATTGAAATACCTCTTAGAGTTTCCAGAACTATAGCCCCAGGCAAGCAGTGAGCAAAATTAACAAAACAACCCCCTCCCCACCTCAGGACCCTATTATCTCATTTCATTTACTGATTGTTCCTGAGCATTTGGTGCCTTCATCCTCATATATATTCATTTGAAGCCTCACCCTTTTATACATAATGTAATTTTCTTTCCAGAGGATAAATTTTTATATCAGTTTAATAATTTCTTGAAGTTATACTGGAGTATCACTCAACTCGGTTCTAAATTAAAGCACTTATTAAAAAACTTTGAAGCACTCTCACAATTTTAAATCACTGTGCACATAGCAATTTAAAATTATGGGAGCAGTTTTATAAGCACTTGAATTTGGAGGTGATCAGAGACCTGAAAATGTGCAATATAGAGTAATTTAAAATTATTAGAGTACTTCACTTTTTTTTATAAGCTCTTCAGCTGGGAAGAGATCGGGTTCTAACATCTCAGTCTATGCAGTGCAAGGTGAAGTACTCCTCAGCCTGAAAAGATTCACTCTATTAAATCAAACTACTTTAATAATTTTAAAGTGATGTGCAGTGAGCATGCTCAGATCTCTAAGTTCACTTTTAAATTAAAAATATTTTTCACTTCCAACCTGCGAAAGACACTTAACCGATAAAGCAGCAATTTGCCCTTTCCATTTAAGACACCAAACTGCCCTCCCGCTTTTACAGTAGTCTTCCCTTGGGCAAAACAAACACCAAAATATTAAAAATATTTGTTCCTTTCCGTGTTAAGGACAAAAAAAGCCAGAAAAGGATCATGCTATGAAAATCCAACAACCTAATTGTATTTAAAAATACTTCCATGTCAAAGTAAACTTTAGTGTACTGTCTTTTGGGATATAACAGTTTTACAGCCAAAAAAAAAAAAATGGCAAGCTAATATTGATGAAGGATAATAGGAAGAAAGGTAGGCAGAGACAAGAGGGCCTTGCCCTTAGAAAAAAACACCCTTAAAAGAACTTTACACTGCCCTAAAAGGAGGTGTCCACCCTTTTCCATGGGATAGACAGATGACAAAAAAAAAAAGCCTGACTGGATGACAGACACAGGAAGGGTTAATCAGATTAAAATAGTCCTCCAACAAGCCCATAAAAAGCCCTAGACTTAGAAACCCCAAAGACAACTCTCTCAGGTCCACCTCCCTTCCTTAGGAGCATTTTACTAGCACTCAACAAACCTTGCTTTGCTGCCTACCACTCCGTCTGGTCTACCTCTTCATTCTTCGAAGTGGCATGACCAAGAAACGAGAGCACCAATGGAGAAAAAACATCCCATAACAGTATCTCCATAGAGCTTTTAAGGTTAGACAAATAGCTAATTATCTTATGGCAGTATGACCTCTATCCCACTGAGACATAGGATGATTCTTCACAATAGGGCAACTGTGTTGCAACCTGAGAAGGTGTATATGGACCTGGACAAAAGCACACACTTGAGTTCAAAGAAGTGACAACATAACAAAAGCATGATATGTACTATACTAAATGTACATCTGGCAAACATGCTTTTCAAGTCGTTCAAATCCATTTATGTGATTGTTGTGTTCATGTGAACTCTTATACTTTCTATAGCCAAGTTAGAAGGTAGAATTCTGGTCTGGATTATGTCCATTAATAAACAAGATTATTAACTCATTGAAAGGAATTCTTTATTTTTTAGGATTTTTTTTTTTAATTTGACAGACAGAGATCATCGGTAGGCAGAGGGAGGCAGAGAGAGAGGGGGGAAAGCAGGCTCCTTGCTGAGCAGAGAGCCAAATGTCGGGCTTGATCCCAGGAGCCTGGGATCATGACCTGAGCCGAAGGCAGAGGCTTAACCCACTGAGCCACCCAGGTACCTCGAGGAATTCTAATCTCACAGCAAAATGATTAAGTTTCTGTTATTTTATTGGGGTATAATTAACCTATAGTGTTATATTAGTTTCAGGTTGTACAGTGTAATGATTCAACAGTTTTATACATCGCTCAGTGCTCATCCAGATAAGTGTACTCTTCGTTCCCTTCGTCCATTTCACCCATGCCTCCATTTACCTTCCCCTCTGGCAACCACCAGTTTAGTCTCTACTTAAGAGGTTTTTTGGTTTGTTTCTTTTTTTCTTTGTTCACTTGTTTCTTAAATTCCACAAATCAGTGAATGAATACGGTATTTGACTTTCTCTGAGTAATTTATTTCAGTTAGCATTATACCCTCCAGGCCTATTCTTGTTGTTGCAAATCACAAGATTTCATTCCTTTTTATGGCTAACTTATATTCTGTCTTCTTTATCCGTTCCCTAAGGATGGACACTGGGATTGTTTCTATATCTTGGCTATTATAAATAATGCCACAATAAACATGGGGTTGCATGTATCTTTTTTTTTTTTAATTTTTTATTTTTTATAAAAAAAATTTTATCCCCAGGGGTACATGTCTGTGAATCGCCAGGTTTATACACTTCACAGCACTAACCATAGCACATACCCTCCCCAATGTCCATTACCCCACCCACCTTTCCCGACCCCCTCCCCCCAGCAACCCTCAGTTTGTTTTGTGAGATTAAGAGTCACTTATGGTTTGTCTACCTCCCAATCCCATCTTGTTTCTTTTCTTCTTTTTCTGCCCCCCTAGTCCCCCATGTTGCATCTCCACTTCCTCATATCAGGAATATCATATGATAGTTGTCTTTCTCTGATTGACTTATTTCACTAAGCATGATACCCTCTAGTTCCATCCACGTCGTTGCGAATGGCAAGATTTCATTTCTTTTGATGGCTGCATAG
>PISX010020561.1:0-35558 GCA_004024625.1 Mellivora capensis | reverse complement strand
TTTCAAGAAGTAAAGGGAAGAAAAGAGATGAGAAAAAAGTACTTTGCAGGTTAGGATTACAATTTCTTATACAAACTTAACAAAACCCTTAAATGTCAGTCAGTGTAAAGTGATGGTGACTCAAAAGAATTAGAAACCAAATAAGAAGGCTTATTTGCCCTCTTAGATCTGGCTGGACACCCTTATCAGCACTACCACCAGAAGTCAGATCAAGGAGGTCCAGGCAAGTTTTTATCCTAACCTCAGAACCTCCAATGTTAAGAAAACATTCCAAGAAAATTCCCAAGATTTAAAAATAACTATTGGGAATCCCACATTCTCATAAACTCTTTTCAGTAAATTGATGGATGTTGACAGGTATTTCTAAACCGACACTGGGGATGCCTCTGCGACATGCTGGCCGTATCCAATCCACACATAAGAAGGGGAGTGAGTGTCAATTTCCCAGAAGACGTGCTATTTCCATCTATCACATCCCTGCAGTTACAACACTTCCATCCAACTTTCCCTTTCCCTAGAGAGGGCTCCAGGTGCCTGCCCTTCTTTAATTGGTTTCTATTCTCACACCTTCCTTTTAAGTCATCATTTTCTGGGATAATTGGTATCTGTGAATTCTCACTAGAGTCAGTTTCCTTCTACTGAAAAGAAACTCAAATTGCAACCTAAGGAAGAAATAGAGTCTATGTTTCACTGACTTTTCCCTTTTGTTTAACAGTTAGTCTGATTTGTTGCATTCTGTAGTATTTTATACAGAGAAAAGGCAACAAACACTTTAAGTGATGATCACCAATATTTGAGCCCGCCTTCAGAAAAGTGATTATAAAGACTGATTACAGTTTATTTATTCTAACAATTAGGCAATTCATGTTGCATTATTCTGTACTAGTTTCTTTTCCCTACTAGTGAAATTTTATACTCACATTAACTGCTAATTAGAGATTGGGGGGGGGGGGAGTTTGATAGCTGTTTTTGCAATTTTTTGTTTTAGCATAATAGGAGTTCCTGAACCACTGTTTATCCCTTTCAACAGCTGGACTCCTTATTTGGTTATGCTGTGGTGGTGAGGATGCTATCAGTAGAAACCAAGGGTAATATAAGAAATTCTCTCTGAAATGCACTGCTGTGTTTAGTATAAAGATGAGTTGAATATAATATTCTTCCTATTGTTCAGTAAACTTCTGATATCCCATGGGAAGAATTTCTCTCCGATCCTCACTCTAGGAACAACTATGTTTCATGTCAGCAACTGACATTAAAATTATCTAGATATTGAATCAAAAAACCAACTTCTGGGGTACCTGGGTGGCTCAGTGGGTTGGGGCCTCTGCCTTCAGCTCAGGTCATGATCCCGGGGTCCTGGGATCGAGCCCCGCATCAGGATCTCTGCTTGGCGGGGAGCCTGCTTCCCCCTCTCTCTGCCTGCCTCCCTGCCTACTTGTGATCTCTCTCTCTGTCAAATAAATAAATAAAATCTTAAAAAAAAAAAACTTCTTCCTAAGCTTACTATCAAATTAATGTCCTCCCCTTACAAATGCATTAGATTTTATGGCATATGTTTTTCAGAACTAGGCTCACTTCTTTATCTTACTAAAAAGTAAGTGTTACTTTCTAACCCTTATCCTTCCTTTGCCTTAGTTATCTTACCTATTATTCATTTAGCTTTTTCCATATTTTATATATACCTATGTGAGTTTCCCCAAATGTTAATTAGGGAAGGACATAAATGGGTGGATCAACTGATGGGTGACTGTATTGTGATATTTCCAACCTCAGTTAATGCATTCATTCACTGATTGAGTCATCCATTGACAAACATTCGTTTAGTTCCTACAGAGTGGAAAGCACTGAGCCAGTCACCGTGAGGGATACAGTGATGGCCCCTACCCTTAAGAACTCTACTTTGGGCATATAAGCCATAACATGCATGTACCTAACAAAGTGTCAGAAAATATAATTAGTGTCATAAGAAAGGGACAAAGAAAGTGCAATTAAAGTCTTATCTTGCGGGGTGCCTGGCAGGCTCAGTAGTCAGTAGAGCAGTAGAGCATGCCACTCTTGATCTTGGGATCATGAATTCAAGTCTTACTTTAAAAAAAATAAGCTTGGTTGCGGGGGTTGAGGGGGTAGGGAGAGGGTGGTGGGGTTATGGACATTGGGGAAGGTATGTGCTATGAGGTGTGTAAACCTGGCTATTCACAGACCTGTATCCCTGGGGCTAATAATACATTATATGTTAATTTAAAAAATCAAAAAAAATTTTTAGAAAAAGCTTACTTCCAAAAGCTTACTTAAAAAAAAAAAAAAAAGTCTTATCTGGCAAAGATTGAACTGTCAACCTATGCTAAGGGCTATCTGATCATGGACCCAACAGAGGAGACTGAAGGTGTCTTCACACAATTGTGGGGAGCTCTGAGGTGAACCAGCATTCACTATGAAGTACAATTGTGGAGCACATTAAAGGAAATATCTTCCCCAAATAGGAAAAGGATAAATACAATTTTTTTAAAAAGTTCATGTGTGCCAGTCCTGTGATTCTGAGGTAGTCTCAATAGTATATTTTTCTTCACATCTTAGAAAACATTGACATTATCTTACTCTTCAAAACAATTTTGCTTGTGCTGTCATAGTCACAAGATTTTTGCTTACATGTAATATTATTCAAATTCAAATATTATTCAAATTACTTCAAATTGAAGTTGAAGGAGAAGTGCTAATTTAATATGCATTTCTTCCATACAAAATCCCTTAGCAACAAGTTGTACATCTCTACAGTAGGCTTAATAATGCCCTCTCCCCAAAGACATCCACATCTTAATTCTTGGAACCTGTGAATGTTACCACATATGGCAAAAGGAACTCTCCTGATGTGATTAAACTGATTTTGAGGGGCATGTGGATGGCTCGGTCATTAAGCCTCTGCCTTCAGCTCAGGTCATGATCCCACAGTCCTGGAATCGAGCCCACACATCGGGTTCCCTGCTCAGCGGGAAGCCTACTTCTCCCTCTTCCACTCCCACTGCTTGTGTTCCTTCTCTCAAATAAATAAAATAAAATAAAATAAAATGAAATACAAAAAAAAAAAAAAACCTATGGATTTTGAGATGGAAAAATCATCCACGTAAGATTCTTATAAAAGAAAGACAAGAGGATCAACAAGGAAGAAGGACACATGGTGACAGAACCAGAGGTTGGAGTGATATTCTTTGGGATGCAGTCAGGAGCCAAGATATGCAGATAACCTCTAGAATTTGGAAAAGGCAAAGAAACAAAACCTCCCTTAAAATCTTTAGAGGAACCACAGCCCTGCCAACACCTTGGTTTCAGCCCAGTGAAACCCATTTGGGGACCTCTGATCTCCAGAATATAAAGTAATGCTTTTGTGTTGGCCACTAGACTTGTGGAAATTTGTTACAGGAGCTATAAGAAACTAATATAATCTTTGAGTAATTAAAAGTAATTACTCAGGAATCCTAACTCTATTCATCACAAGTTGAAACTATTGCTTTCTTCAGTGGGAATGTTATTTTTTTAAGATTTTATTTATTTATTTGACAGAGAAAGAGCGAGAGAGGGAACACAAGCAGGGGGAATGGGAGAGGGAGAAGCAGGCTTCCTGTGGAGCAGGGAGCCTGACACGGGGCTGGATCTCAGGACCCCAGGATCATGATCTGAGCCGAAAGCAGACGCTTAACAACTGAGCTAGACAGGCACCCCTGGGAATGTTATTTTAAAAGAAGCACCAGGTATCTGTTGACACTGAAAATAATCTGAGGTGAGGATTATTCACCTTTTACTTCAAACATGTCTTCCTCTATTGAATTTTTTTTACAAAAAGCACATACTTTTTTTTTAAGATGTTATTTATTTATATGACAGACAGATTACAAGTAGGCAAGAGAGGCAGGCAGGGAGAGAGAGGAAGAAGCAGGCTCTCCGAGGAGCAGAGAGTCTGATACGGGGCTGGATCCCAGGACCCTGGGATCATGACCTGAGCCGAACACAGAGGCTTTAACCCACTGAGCCACCCAGGCGCCCCCATACTTTTTTTTTTAAGACTTCATTTATGTTTATTTGCGGGGAGGGGGAGAGAAAGATGAGTGTGGGGAGAGGCAAAGAAAGAAGCAGACTCACTGTAGAGCAGAGACCCCAATAGGGGACTCTATCCCAGGACCCTGAGGTCATGCCCTGAGCCCGAGGCAGATGCCTAACCGATAGAGCTAACCAGGCACCCAGGAATCACATACTATTTTTAATAAAAAAATAATTAGATTTAAACTAATGAAAATCCTTAGGGTTTGGATATTCAGTGGAGTCTATAGCAATTCCTGACTTAGGAGAGGTTTACACATCTTTTCACAGTCAGAAATAACCGAGCCCTTCAGGAAATCTACCAGTGCTAGCACAGGTAGGCAAGGGTACTGGCTGAGTGTATGCAAAAAACCTGTATCTGAGAATGATTTGGTTGGTAAGATAATGTTTTGCGGTTATAGCTCTTTCAACAAAGAGAACAGAAAAAAGGTTAAGTTGCCAGGCCACTGGAGCAAAATTTCAAAAAAAAAGAGAGAGAGGAGAGAGAGAGAGAGAGAGAGAGAAATCTTATAGTTCACTGACTTGCTTCTGATTCAGGGTGTCTTTAGATCAGTTTATAAGCCGGGTCTCAGTCATCTGGTACAAGATGCAAAAGGTTAAATAGCTCCTGAGAAAGAATTCAAGGGGTGTCTGGGTGGCTCAGTAGTTAAGCGTCTGCCTTTGGCACAGGTCATGATCTCAGGGTTCTGGGGATCCAGCCCCACATCGGGCTCCCTGCTCAGTGGGGAATCTGCTTCTCCCTCTCCCGCTTCCCCTGCTTGTGTTCCCTCTCTCGCTGTGTCTCTCTGTCAAATAAATAAATAAAATCTTAAAAAAAAAAAAAGAATTCAGGTTAAATAACTCTTCATGTTGAAAGTTCGAGAGCAGTTAAAATGTCTTCTTCCTTGTTACCATTTTTTACATTTGTTAATAATTACCACATTACTGAATACAGACACAAAAGCCTTTAAATACTCAATCGGATATTAAAATCAAATTTAAAAAACTGAGAAGTTGTTTATCCTTCTAAATAGGCCCTGCAACATTTCTTTTTTTTTTTTTTAATATTTTATTTATTTATTTGACAGAGATCATGAGTAGTCAGAGAGGCAGGCAGGGAGAGAGAGGAGGAAGCAGGCTCCCTGCAGAGCAGAGAGCCTAATGTGGGGCTTGATCCCAGGACTCTGGGATCATGACCGAGCCAAAGGCAGAGGCTTTAACCCACTGAGCCACCCAGGCTCCCCACATTTCTTTTTTATATATCACACGCTTGCTTAAAGGCTAAGATGTTGTGGTTTTGTCTCTAAAAAAAGTGCACCCAGTCTTCACTCCAAGCAGTGAAATGAAGGACCAGATCTACTGTAACGTGCATCTAGATTACAAAGTAACAACAAAAAGAAGCATGTTATTTCTTCTCTAAAGCAGAAGAAACCAGACTTGAAGGCATTTAAGAGGGCAGCTGTCAGGATTTCCACAAATGTTCCTCGTGTGGCCCATGAGGGAGGATGGGTATTATTCGTTGACGAGCTGAAAGACATCAACGCTCAGGGAGAACCATATGGAAGGTGTATACTTCTGCTCGTGCCATTTCCAGCCACCATGCTTCTGAGAGGCAGGGGTTGCCATGGCGATGAGCTTATATTCTGCTCCACACCTACCTGTTGAAATCCTGGCTCTGCTAGAGGACTTGGACTATTACATAACCTCTCTGTGTCTTCATTTGTAAAATGAAGACGGGAGGACTGGCACCTACCTCATAAATTTGTTGTTAGGATTGAATGAATTAACATATACAAAGTGCTTGAATCAGAAGCAAGGCATAGCACGATACTGTATATGTGTTAGATCTTATAGTTCTATCTCTGCATGTTTCTCTGCTTAAATGAATCCTCACAACATTAGCTGTTAGCTGTATTCTCCCCCTTGGACTCTGTGGGAGCAAAATTATAAATCCTCTTCGGAACTAAATCCTTGGCCCTTATCCTCCCAACCTAACCCAGATCACTGCCCCTCAATCCAGGGCCATGATTTTCTGAAAGAATTCACACCATTCCCAGAAGGCTTTCTATTAACCCTTCGGCCTACCTCCTACAATGGAAACTCCTTGAAGCCAGGAAGGCGTTTCCCTCCTGAGGATCCTCCCAGAAGTATTAATACTGAGTAGAAAGCTCTCTCCAAAGCAAGTAACACGTTGAACACGAGCTGCGACTCTTCCCATGAACCACCTGACTCCTTCCATGCTCTGGGCCAATGCTTAAGACTCATCTGATGAAAATTCAGATTCCTAAGCCTATTCCAAGAGTCTTACTCCACAGCTGAGGTAGGGCCTCAGGAGTGACCACAGAGCATACTCGGGGAACCCAGTTTGTGGCAGGCTGTGACACTGAGACCATGTCTTCCTCATCTTTGTACCTACAGCACGAAGCACCCGACTAAGCACCTAAGAGTCGCTTAATAAATTATTGTTGAATGAGTATGTGAGAGCAGGAGAAAAAATACTTTCCTTCGCAGGTTGGCAACAGCAATCCATTGCCCAGCATTCAAGGAGGAGTGCAAAACTAGCAGAGAAAGATCAGAAATAGGCATGTTTATGAGGTTTTCCCCCTGAAGCAGTCCCAGGCACAGAGAAAAAGCAAGACAAAATTTCAACCAATACATATAATTTTTTAAGTCATTCTTCAATTAAAAGAAAATAATCTCTTTACCCAAGATGAAGAGCAGACATGGATCATTATTAAAGCTGGTCATGGAATCTGAACTAACTTATCATGGGTTAATCGTAAGATAATGGAAAACATAAGCAGCCTCCCTCTTCTTGATCTTTTTCCTCTGCTTTATACTGTAACATTTTACTTAAGGAGTACTGCCATTCTCTGAGAGTTTGTGATGGTCCGAATCTTAACTAATACACCAGATAGCATTTATCATTTTTTTTAGATTTACTTATTTATTTAAGAGGGAGTTTGGGGGAAGGGAGAGAGAGGGAGAGGGAGAGAGAATCGTAAGCAGGTTTCATGCTCAGCTCAGGACTTGATCTCGCAACCCTTGAGATCGTGATCCAAATTGAAATCAAGAGGCAGATGTTCTAAAGTTTGATGGAAAGATTAATTTGTCATGATTTCATTTAGTTTTTTGTTTTGTTTTATTTTGTTTTTAGGTAATCTCCACACCCAACGTGGGGCTCAAACTCACAACCCAGTATCAAGAGTTGCACATTTGACTGACTGAACCAGCCAGGCACCCCAATTCTATTTAGTTTTAATTCCCACACTGAGTTTAGACAGAGCACAGGGAATAACACAGACACAGAGATACATCAGGCTAACTTTTTAATCCTGAAACTGAACTGGAAACCATGGATGAGGCAGGGAGGGCAAGAGAGAAGAAACACGGGGGCGCCTGGGTGGCTCAGTGGGTTAAAGCCTCTGCCTTTGGCTCAGGTCATGATCTCAGGGTCCTGGGATGGAGCCCCACATGGGACTCTCTGCTCAGCAGGGAGCCTGCTTCCTCCTCTCTCTCTCTCTCTCTGCCTCTCTGCCTACTTGTGATCTCTATCTGCCAAATAAATAAATAAAATCTTCTTAAAATTTAAAAAAAAAAAAGAGAGAGAGAGAGAAGAAACACTATTTCCACAGCTCAAAGTTAAAATGCAGTGTTGTTTGCATTCTACATGCTTCTTTCTGGACTGAGAAAGACCTGAAAATTAGCATTTCTTACTATGCAAGACTGCTTCCTAGGATAGGGAGCTGTGACCCAAAGGATTCCTGGTGGGTCTCCAGAAAGGCTAATAGCAGAATTACAGAATGACCTCTTTTAGCAAAAAGCTGAGGGCAGCTGACATCTTTTTTTTTTAAGATTTTATTTATTTATTTGACAGGGAGAAAGCACGAGCTGAGGCGTGGTGGGGGTGGGGGGGTAGGGGGGTCAGAGGGAGAGGAAGACCAAAGACTCAGGACTCAATCCCAGGCCCTGGGATCAAGACCTGAGCCAAAGGCAGATGTTTAACCAACTGAGCCACCCAGATGCGCCAGGGCAGCTAACATCTTTTCTTTTTTTCCCCCCCAAATTCCTGAAAACAATCAGGAGAAAAAACAATCTTTATTACTAGGGGAAAAGTGAAGAAACGGAAAAGAAAAGCACTATTTATTGAGCATCTAATTGCCAGGTCCTATATAATGGACTTTGCATGTGTTATTTCATTTAATCCTCAAATATTAACCAAAAGTTCATCTTATTCAACACTCAATGTATGATAGGTACTATACCAAGCATTTTGATAGATTATTTTATTTACTCCTTAAAACAATCAAGGAGTCAGATATTATTATTATTATTATTCCCAGTATATGAGGCTTAGAAAGAAAAAGGAACTTGCCCAAGTTCCTATGATTAGTAAGAGATCCAGGGTTAAAATACAGGTCTCTCTGACTCAAACTCTCATATTTATACTAAACTAACATGCAGAAAGTAAAAATCCAACTATTTTTCAATTAAAACATAACTCTCTTAAAATTCCATTGTTTACTCTTCACTATAGATACATAAGTATATGAGGTAGTACAGTAAGAAAAAATATTTAAAGAAAGAAAGAGCAAAAGAAACATTCTAAGGGGTGCCTGCTGGCTCACTCAGTAGAGCACGTGACTCCTGGTCTTGGGGTCGTGAGTCTGAGCCCCACATTGGCAGTAGGGTTTACTTAAAAAAATTCTAAATACCCATAAATAGCGTACAAGTTAAATTATGTTACAATAAAATGCTATATGATCTTTAAAAAGAATATATCAACTCTATTTAGACTAATCAAAAAGTTGGTGAGGGAAATGTCTTTGTTGAACAATCCCAGGTAATAAATGCAAAATGAATGGAAGAATTAGAAAATCAATTTACAACCCTTAATGGAATAATGGACTAAAGCAAACAGAATCACTGGATGCCAAAAACATTAGGTGAAACATTAATGGGAAACTTTATACAGGCAGATCAGGCTGATACCACCCAAATCCTCTGTTCAATCTTTGAATCGCTCAAAGTGAAACATGAGAGGCATGAGCCTCCCAAGGTGATACAGCAAGAAACGAGAACCACTTAGAAAGAATTCTTGCCAAAATATTCAATATGAACTTCGCCAAACCTCAAATACAAGGAACAGAGGAACAAGTGGAATAGCACCTGGAGGAGACAGTCCAGTCCAGAAAGTGGGGTCTTCTACAAGATTAAAAAGATCTAGTTTTTTAAATAAATGAATGATTTCTTCTTAAGGAAAAGAAATACTAAAGTTTAAAAGAATTCTAATGGATGTCATATGTGGACCCAATTTGACTCCCTATTCAAATAAAACAACTATTAAAGGATACTTAGAAGATCAGGGAAACTGGAAAATAGATTAGATTCTGGATTATATTAAGAATTATTGGGGTGCCTGGGTGGCTCAGTGGGTTAAAGCCTCTGCCTTCCACTCAGGTCATGATCCCAGGGTCCTGGGATCGAGCCCTACATCGGGCTCTCTGCTCAGCCGGGAGCCTACTTCCCCCTCTCTCTCTGCCTGCCTCTGCCTACTTGTGATCTCTGTCTGTCAAATAAATAAATAAAATCTTTAAAAAAAAAAAAAAAGAAGAATTATTGTTGTGGCGCCTGGGTGGCTCAGTTGGTTAAGTGGCTGACTCTTGTTTTCAGTTCAGGTCATGATCCCAGGGTCCTGGCATGGGGCTTTGAAGCAGGCTCCATGGTCAGCAGGGAGTCTGCTGGCAGATTCTCTCTCTCTCTCTGCCTCTCCCTCTGCCTCTCCCCCTCCCCCTGCTCACTGGTGTGCTCTCTCTCCCTCTCTTTCTCTAAAATAAATATATAAACCTTTTTTTTTTTAAAGAATTACTGTTAATTTTCTGAGGCGTGACAATGGTATTGTGATTTTTTTAAGTTCTGTCTTAGAAATACATACTAAAGTATTCACGAGTAAAATTACATGATATTTAAGATTCATTTTAAAATACTCCTGAGAAAAAGGTGGAGCTATAAATGAAAACAAATTAGCAAATGTATTTTTTACTATGGAATTATTACAACATACATAATAAGAGAGAAATAATGAATTTGCAATCATCCAACTTCAACATTTTGGCAATCTTAGTTTAAGTTGTTCCTCCTGCACATATTTTTTTTCTTCTGGTATGTTTTATTTTTTTTAATATTTTACTTATTTATTTCAGAGAGAGAGCTTGAGTGAGAGAAAGCGCAGGAGTGGAGAGGCAGAGAGAGAGGGGGAAGCAGGCTCCCCATTGAGCAGAGAGCCTGATGCGGGGCTCAATCCCAGGACTCTGGGATCATGACCTGAGCCGAAGGCAGAGGCTTAACTGACTGAGCCACCCAGATGTCCCTCTTCAGGTAAATTTTAAAGTAAATCCCAAACATCAGATAACATATCATCTCACTCATAAATACATAAGCATGCATCTCTAATCAATAAGGAAAATCCTTTTCAATATAATTACTAGGCTATAATCACACCTAAAAAAATTAATGATAAATCCCTTAATATTGTCTAATATACAGTAAGATTATCAAAATATTTTTATGTCTATTGAGACCGGGTAATAGATACCTGGGTGTTTATTATACAATCTAATTATATATATGTTTTAAATTATTCACAATAAAACATTTGTTTCCAGAAGAAGGTAACTTTGGGAGCACCTGGGTAGCTCAGTCAGTTAAGCGACTGACTCTTGATGTCAGTCTCAGGTTACACACTCAGCAGGGAGTCTGCTTGGGATTCTCTCTCTCCCTCTCCCTTTGTCCTTCCCCTCACTTGCACGTGCTCTCTCTCAAATAAATCCTTAATTTAAAAAAAAAAAAGAAGAAGGAGGTAACTCTTCTTTTTTAGTAACTTTGTATGTACTGATATGGAAGTAACTTTGTATGTACTGATATGGAACAATATCCATATCCATTAGTAACTTTGTATGTACTGATATGGAACAATATCCAAGACATACTAAGTGGAAAAAAGAAGCAGAGTAGTATATGTAGTATGCTACTACTTCTGTTTAACAAGATATATATAGGTATAGGTATATGTATATAAAGTCAAGGAAAATAACCAGAAGAGACACATAGAACTAAAAACAGCAGATATCTCTGAGGAGGGGAACTGCAGTACCAGGGAAGAAGGAAAACTTATCTGTTGTTTTGTATCTTTTGAATTTGGGATAACATAGTATATTTTCAAAAACAATAAATCATTCACAAAAGAAAAAATAAAAATAAATTAAAAGTACAGCCCCCTGGATGCACCAGGTATCGCCAGAACTAATCATTAACTGTAATTATCAGTCACAGCTTCAACTAATCTAACTTTTTGGTGTTCTACCAGATTTATGATGGAAAATTGCCATGATATCGCTAAAATCAGAAATCATCAGCCATCTATTCAACCTAGTATTCCAGTGTTCTGGGTTTGAGAGCTACTGTGGTCTAAAAGATTGCCACTTCAGGGGTGCCTGGGTGGCTCAGTGGGTTAAACTTCTGCCTTTGGCTCAGGTCATGATTTGAGGGTCCTGGGATCGAGACCCAAATCGGGCTCTCTGCTCAGAGGGGAGCCTACTCCCCGCTCTGCCTGCCTCTCTGTCTACTTATGATCTCTCTCTGTCAAATAAGTAAATAAAATCTTTTTAAAATAAATAAATAAAAATTAAAACAAAAAAAATAAAAGACTGCCACTTCAGTTTCCTGTCATCTGCTCTTACCTACCACTTCATGTTTGGCTTATTCTGGTTCAAACCTTTTCTAAGTCTATATTCCAAGATTTTCCTCAGTAGAGCAAAGGCTCTCTCTATTAATTTTCTTTTGTGGCTCAAGCTGAAAATAAGACCACCGTTCAAAACTGTCCCATGTCCAAATGAGACTTGCCTTACCACGTAGGTGCTACAGGTCATTTTCTCTCCTTCCAACCTACTTGGTCTAGCTAAGTACTGATGAACTAACATATACTGTGCTAGCTATCTTTAGGGAGATTGGCCTTTTTCTCAATCAAATTTTAAATAATTTAAACAGGTTAGTGCCTAAATACAAGTATATAATTGTCTCTTTCCAGCAACAATGTAGATTTAACTGGGGCAGCATACCGGAAGCTTATAAAGCACCAACACATCTCCTTTTAAAACATTTCTTCTAAATTTCTTTTCAATCCCAAATGCAAACAAAGCAAAAATGCACAACAAGTAGAAAACCATGGAATGTTATTCGCCGTGTGAGATTTTAGAGCAATTATTTTTAGTAACATCTGAGCCAAATGTTCCTACAGAATTTAGTTTATTCTGAAATTGAATACCATACAATATCAGAATCAGGTGTTTAAAATTCTACAGTATTATTCTATAAGTAACTTTACAACTAGAAAGAATATGTGTTTATATATGGATCTCAAGAACATTTTAGTAAGCATAAAATGTACAATTTTAAGGAACAATAGTCCTTTCTGAGCAAAACAAAATAATTCTGTGACTGTAAAATGGTGCAAAATCTACTTTCAACACAGCTTCATTCTTCATTAGGGATGGTTTAATGTTTCCATTATTATAAAACCCAATGATGGGGCACCTGGGTGGCTCAGTCAGTTAAGCATCTGCCTTTGGCTCAGGTCATGATCTCAGGGTCCTGGAATGGAGCTCCTCAGATGGGGGGAGTGGTCCCTTCTCAGGGGGGAGTCTGCTTCTCCCTCTCCCTTTCCCTCTGTGCACTCACTGTTTTTCTCCCTCTCTCTCTCAAATAAATAAATAAAATCTTTAAAAATTTTTTAATAAAAAATAAATAAGTAAAGTTTTTTAAACCAATGATAATAAGATATGAAGAAAAGTAATGAATTGCAGCATTGATATTCCAACACCAAGATGAGAAAAGATCTAATCCTGTGAAACTTTTAGAGTCTATTTTTTCATTAGCACTTGAATACCACATTCCAGGGTATACTTTTAAGTGTCACAAACAAAAACCCCAGCAATGGCTATTCTCAATGACTAGCATGAAAGGATTTGTGGAATTGCTTTGCTAAAAAGCAAAACACAAGCAGTTCCGTTTGGATTACTGTATGGGAAGTGCTCAGCATATGGCCGTTGCTATTATTATTACTTATGGTACTTTCTCAAAAGCCACCTTAACTTCATACAAAGGCACAAATCAAATTAAGATTAAGATTAAAGAATAAAGGGGTGCCTGGGTGGCTCAGTGGGTTAAAGCCTCTGCCTTCGGCTCAGGTCATGATCCCAGGGTCCTAGAATTGAGCCCCGCATTGGGCTCTCTGCTTGGTAGGGAGCCTGCTCACCCCCACCCCCCCACCCCGCCTCTGCCTGCCTCTCTGCCTACTTGTGATCTCTGTCAAATAAAAATTTAAAAAAAAAAATTTTTTTTTAAAGATTAAGGAATAAAAATCTCACAATGTGTACAAAACCCAATACTGAGCTTTAAATGATGGAATTTTCTTTTTGACCAAGGACAATGGATAATCTTTTCCTAAGTCATTATACACAGAACTATATTTCTACCAAATCTTCTAGAAAGTCATGTTGTAGTGATATTTTCAAGTGAAGTGTTATGCAACAGAACTTCATGACTTCTTTTGGGGCCCCTGGGTGGCTCAGTGGGTTAAGCCTCCACCTTCAGCTCAGGTCATGATCTCAGGGTCCTGGAATCAAGCCCCACATCGGGCTCTCTGCTCAGCAGGGGGCCTGCTTCCCCCTCTCTTTCTGCCTGCCTCTCTGCCTACTTGTGATCTCTCTGTCAAATAAATAAATTAAAATCTTAAAAAAAAAAAAAAGAAGAACTTCATGACTTCTTTTCCATGCTCAAGACAAAGGACAAAAAATATGCTGAAGCCCTACATCAAACCCAAAGACCCAAAAGATAATAAATAAACACAGTTTTCACGAGGAAGCCCTTCATCTAAACAGTTTAGAGAGTTGGGTGTAAATTAAGTATAAGAGATTGTCCTAAAAAATCAGCATTAATCAAAACAGACTGGTGTGTAGGAGCTTAAATTCAGGATCAAAGAAATCAATCTATAACTTCCATTGACCCCAAACAGTAATCTCAGATTTCACATTGAAGCTGGCAAGGTTACTAGCACAGTAAACAGTAGCATCTGGCTCTCATGTGGGATGGTGTATACAATGGGCTGATCCATAACTTTAGTCTACTTTAGACATTTAGATGGATGGGCTAAGAGCCCAGTGTGTTATAATAACCCTGAAAAGCTTTTGGCTCTGGCTGTGAACACATTAGCATTAACTTAAATCTGTTGCTTTGTTTACAACAAGAGATATTCGCTTGTGCTTTCTGCCTAAATGGAACCAGTTAAAGGCATCCAAGACCTTCAAGAGTGGAATGTGCAACAAGGACAGCAGCTTTTCACCGTACTGAGACTCCCCCGACCATCGTTTCTGCATTTCCTCTTAGTTAGATCTGTTCAAAATAAGTGGTATCTTTAACTGAAGTCTTTGTCTCTCCATATTAGAAATATTAATGCCCAAATTGCCTTTTCTGTTTTCTTTTTCCCCAACACAACCTGAAACTTAAAATAAGAAATCAGCCAGAGGGTTCCTTGAAGATGTCACCATTTAGAAATGTCACACATGCAGCCATTTGTTTCTGAGCTACAGAGTGGAGGCTCTTTGGAACAGTGTCCCAATTATTCTTCTTGGAACCACTCAAAGCCACCAGAACTAATTTCTTCCAATATATCACTATAGTTTAATGTTTAGAATGAAAAGATGCCCTCACTAGACCAGTAGAAACTGATTATTACATAGTAAGGATATAGTCAGAGGCCTTTGGTATTATAGCCAAGGTTTCTAAAAAATGTAATTAAACAACACCCAATCTAATGATGTGTTTGGTGCTTTTACAAATAGCATTAGCATAGATGAATTACATGTGACATTTATTCATATTTATACTGATTTCAAACAAATATATGAATCTCACTCTGACCAAATCTAGATCAAGTAATTAGCAGATGGATATTCTTTTTTTTTTTAAAGACTTTATTTATTTATTTATTTGACAGAGAGATCACAAGTAGGCAGAGAGGCAGGCAGAGAGAGAGGAGGAAGCAGGCTCCCTGCTGAGCAAAGAGCCCAATGCGGGGCTCGTTCCCAGGACCCTGGGATCATGACATGAGCCAAAGGCAGAGGCTTAACCCACTGAGCCACCCAGGCGCCCCAGCAGATGGATATTCTAATACCATTATGGAAGAGCATAACATTGCATTATCTTTTAAATACTAACAGACTCCTAAGCAGACACTGTAATGGTCTGTATACTCTGTCATTCAATGAACAAGTATTTTTTAAAAATCTCTTTTAGGTCTAGCAGTAATCTAAAGAGAGAAAGTTAAGCTGAAATCTCTCTTTTCTTTGTTTTCAGATTTTATTTGTTTGACAGACAGAGATCACAAGTAGGCAGAGAAGCAGGCAGGGAGAGAGGAGGAAGCAGGCTCCCTGCTGAGCAGAGAGCGCAGTGAGGGGCTTGATCCCAGGACCCTGGGATCATGACATGAGCCAAAGGCAGAGGCTTTAACCCACTGAGCCACCCAGACACCCCTATGCTGAAATATCTCTTAAATGATTTTAAATATGTGACCATGAACAGAGCTTGCATAAAGAAAGAACATTAATATGACTCAGAAAACACAGGAGTTCCTGGCTGGCTCAGTCGGTGGAGCACATAACTCTTGATCTCAAGGTTGTGAGTTTGAGCCCCATGTGGATGTGGAGAGTTTTTAAAAATAAAATCTTTTTAAAAAAAAGAAAGAAAGAAAGAAAGAAAAAGAAAGCTACCCAAATGGGAAGAAGCTTCTCAGTGTTACTATGGCATTTGTTTGCCATAATTGAATAATGATTTCTTTACTAATTAGAATGGTCCACATGCCCAGCAAGGCAAGATTGGAAAACTAATAATCAGGTATTTGAGATCTCATCACATGACCCACAAAGAACACACCATTCCCCTAAAAAAAAAAAATAAAAACTTAATTTTCTTTTTTAGGGACTTTCCAACCTAGTCCAAGATATTCTTAGGAAAGAAAAGTGAAATTGTAGTGATTTTACTGTTCCAGTAGTACCACTGCTAAATAAAATGAAAAATAACCTAAAATTTGAAAAAGAAAAAAAAAACACCTAATTTTGTAGGAAAATGCTTCCTCCTTAAGTTATATGGTTGGGAAAGGTGCACTGAGTCAGGTGAGCCAAGTTCTGGTCCTGATTCTGTCACTCATCATTTGTATAACTCAGGCCAGTCTACCTTCTGTAAAATAAGGGGATGAACTGTGAGTCCTAAGGTCTGTTCCAATTCTAAGTCCCCAACTGCATAAGCCTTCCCTGAAGAGTAGAAATCTGGGGTGTAGATGCCCCCTATGCATTAATCACAGCCTGCCAAAAACGACAATTAAGACAAGAAGAAAACAAAGACACTAGCCAGAGCTTTTGCAAGTGAGATGGGGAAATGCATAATTTTCCTCTATTTCTTTTCATACTAATGTATTGATTTTTGAAGAAAAGAAATTCTAAAACTCCCACAAACTGGCATCTCTACCCTGAGAAGCAGGTGGTGTGTACCTGCAGAGATGAGGGCTCCTTGGTTTTATAACCAAAGAATCAATGTGCCAAAGCATGGGCATCAGTTCACCAGGCTACCCTACACAGAGAGTGTGTTTGGCACGGAGCCAAAAAAGGGGGTGTGGTCTGGGTTGGGTCAATAAGAGGCCCTCTGAAAACATTTCCCACACTGTGCTCACCCACTCTCCTCCAGCAAGTACCAGCTGCATCTCCTGTGCCTTTTGTCAACTCTTCTGAAATGACTAACAAAATTACGAACAGTAATAAGGACTCTGCCCGGCATAAATCTAGCTTCACTCAACAATATGGAGGGAGAACAAGATGGGGTGGGGCAGGAAAGAGGGAATCTTCATTTTTCTACGGCTCCATTTTATTTGGCTTGTACTCTGTTTCATGGGGCTCAAATGATGAATTAGAACCTTCTCTGTACTTAGTGCTTATGCAGTTCACTGGAATGAAATGGCAAGTGAATAATCCATGTTCACAACACTATGGGTGGGGCAAGCCGTTGTCTGTTTTTGATGTTCTGTGACTTAAGCCATTTATTGCAAAAGCCTATAAAAGAGAATAGATCTCCTCTAAACATACTGTCTTTGCTCCCATCCCACCATCCTTCCCACCCAAAAGTTTCTTCTGTGCCTAAATGTTTCTAGAAACAGGCTTTGCAAATCCCACAGTTTGTGCAGAGACTCAAAGAAAAGACTAGGGTTCTTCCTACAAAGAAAACAAACAAACAAAAAAGAATAAATATTTTCTGATGCTTAACAACATAGCCCAATTATTGATTTGCTTATGTCTTTCAATTGGATATCCTCCACCTTGACCTCAAACTCTGTCAGGTGTTCACAGAAAAGTACCAAGGAAAATAAACAATCTCTTCTCCTAATTTCCCCTTTATAGCCCCTTCCAGCCACACTTACATTCAGTCTCTAAAACAAATTTAATGTTATATGCCCAGAAGGAACAATAAGATGTTACTGCATGTATTCCCTTGCTCTCCAAAAAGGCCACGCCTAAACATCACGGAGGTGAGGATCTCTCCTGATGCATGAGAGTGGAAACATGATGCTTGTTACCAGCAAAACAACAAAAAAACAGGGCTTAGAAATCTGCACTGTTTGCACTTCTCATTACTCTTAAACAGAGCCTTGAACCCAGGAAAAACAATTTGCTTGCTGGGAAAAGGGAGAGAGAGAACTCCGTCATCCTTCCACTACTGGTACCTGTTCTACCACTTGACATGACCTAATATACAACGGACCATTAAAAAAGCAATATATTAACAGCATTTCAGTTTACCAGTAATTCCTCACATCTACATGCTTCTCACTGCTGGCTCACCCTGCTTTCTTTCCCATCACCTACTTACCCAAAGCAGGAAAGGGGGCAACGGCTAAATATTTCTCCAGCACAGGCACAGCTGATATCTTAACATAAACAGTGATTCTGACTAAGAGACACCACCCTCTCTCCCCTCTTCCTGCTTACCATACAGAGAATGCCAAGACCACTCAAGGGTCTGAGGAGCTGAAATCCATTCACTTTAACCAGATCTCACAAATCTATCCTACATTTGCAAAATGAGAAAATGCAGTTCAGAAAAACACATCCCGTGGAGAACAAACCGAAATCAGGGCTGGACGACACGTACACATCACCGCTGCCTATCCACTCCAGGTTGGCATGGAAAGCCACGCTGCCCAGCTCAGATCCTGGGAGAGTGTTCTACAAAGAGCTTCCAGTAACCCCCATCCACACCCACACTTCCACCCCACTTCCAGAACGCTCCGAATAAAGATCTTCTTTAAGGACTTACTGGGAGCAGCAGCTTCTCTCTGCACTGTGCCTGTGAGTCACGCAGCAGGAGGGGCCCCGGAGCAGGGAAAATCGGAGAGTCCCCAGCTTCCCTGCAGGCTGGTGTCTATGAGACAGCAGCCCAGGAGCCGACTTTCCCATTACAGCCTCAGACTGTAATCCATGTGCTTTCGGCGGGCCAGTCCCAGCGGCCCGCAGAGCACCACATGATCTGCTCTGACATCAGATCAGCCAGACGCGACAGCCCATCCACCAGCCTCTTCTACACTCCTGGGTTGCATCATTTGGGGGCCTTTGGCTTACATTTAAGCAGGTGGTATCGAGGCAGGAATTGTTGTTTTCTCACAAAATATTTTTTTGCCTGATTCTTTCTGTTTCTAACAGAAGGAAAAAATAAGTAAGAAAAGCATTTGGATTTGTTTGCTGCCAGAATTTATCAGATATAGGGAAGTAACTGGAGTTCCACGCCTAGTTCAGGAAAGATGAAAAATAAGCTACTGTCAAGATGCCAGTAACCATGGGAGTAATTTTATCTGCAAATCGCTACTATCTCCCTCCACCTTTCTATAGAATGTGTGTGTGTGTGTGTGTGTGTGTGTGTATAAATCCATAAAATATTGGTGGGTTTCATGTGAATTTTATTTAAGCTAGTTACCAGTGGCTTTAATTCATGGAATTTCTCAGGGAAGTAACCACTAGATTCGGTGCCATGTGTAATAATTCCACTGTGAGGAAGCTCACATTCAGTCCAACAGAAATAGACCTATAGACCTAGACAGGTAAGCAGGCAGAAACTCAGAATCATCTGTACATGCTTGCATTCATTCATTCGGTAACAATTTACTTTTTTTTTTTTTTAAGATTTTATGTATTTATTTGACAGAGATCACAAGTAGGCAGAGAGGCAGGCAGAGAGAGAGGAAGGGAAGCAGGCTCCCTGCCGAGCAGAGAGCCCAATGCAGGGCTCAATCCCAGGACCCTGGGATCATGACCTGAGCCGAAGGCAGAGGCTTTAACCCACTGAGCCACCCAGGCACCCCTCTTTTTTTTTAAGATTTTATTTATTTATTTGACAGACAGAGATCACAAGTAGGCAGAGAGGCAGGCAGAGAGAGAGGAACATTCGGTAACAATTTACTGATCACCTACTAGGCACGTAGCACAAAGCAGGGATATTAAATTTGGAAGCAAGGTATTTGAACAATGTACCTGGTTTCAAATAAGATTTTATTTGGCACAGGGCTTCTAATTCTATTTCTGTGATAAGTCAAAGGAGTAATAGCTTTCTCAAGGCTCCTTATAAAATGTTCTGTGTCTAATACTAAATCTGAAAGCTAGTAACAGAGCCATGTTTCATCTTGGTTTCATTATTATAAATGGTAATAAATGTAACATTTAAGGTAAGGATAACCAAACTTATTAAGCTTTTATGAAGCAAAATCATAGCCAAAAAGGAGCAGTGTCAGAAGTGCAATTCTTCCCTGGCCAAGAGGAGAATTCACTTTGTCTACTTTAACTGTATAACTTCCTTTGAATTTAGTTTATCAACTGTATTTCAGATATTTATGTAGAAGCAGTATCTCTCTAACCATCTTTTAAATCCACTGAATGTCATGCACCTTAGTATTCTTTACAGTGACATAAATAGGTGTTAAACACAATAGATGTTCAACAAGTAGTAAGAAAAAATGAATTGACCTAAACAGTTTTATTCTTTATATGGGTTATTCCCAATAGAAAACAAATGGACATTAATTGCTTCATGGAATCTCGTATTGAATTCTTTGGTCACAAGCAACCTGATCATCTTTTCAGGACAAAATATCACATGCTTGATACAAAACAAACAGATGGGGTCACCTGGGTGGCTCCGTGGGTTAAGCTTCTGCCTTTGGATCAGGTCATGGATCCCAGGGTCCTGGGATCAAGCCCCGCGTCGGGCTCTCTGCTAAGTGGGGAGCCTGCTTTTCCCCCTTTCTCTCTGCCTCCCTCTCTGTCTACTTGTGAGTATTCTCTGTCAAATAAATAAATAAAATCTTTAAAAAAAAAACAGATAACTTAAATATTATATATATAATGACAGGTTATTAGCTTAATATCATATAGCTTAATAGAGCATCACTAGACTAAATTATTTCCATAACAAAAAGGATATATAGACACTTTAAATACTGATACTATAGCTTTAGTAAATACATACAAAAGTAGCACAATCCACTTTTTTTTAAAGATTTTATTTATTTATTTGACAGAGAGATCACAAGTAGGCAGAGAGGCAGGCAGAGAGTTGGGGAGAAGCAGGCTCCCCGCTGAGCAGGGAGCTCCATCTGAGGACCCTGAGATCATGACCTGAGCCAAAGGCAGAGGCTTAACCCACTAAGCCACCCAGGTGCCCCAACAATCTACTTTAAATGTACAGAATGAAGACAAAATAATGAAAACTAAGGTTTTCACAATTTGGGTTTGTTTTTTTTTTTAATTTAACAGACAGAGATCACAAGTAGGCAGGGAGGCAGGCAGAGAGAGATGAAGGGAAGCAGGCTCCCCGCTGAGCAGAGAGCCCAATGTGGGGGTTGATCCCAGGACCCTGAGATCATGAACTGAGCCAAAGGCAGAGGCTCAACCCACTGAGACACCCAGGCCCCCAAAAGTTGTGATTATTCTGTAGGAAAGAGCATATTAATAAACTACAATACAAGAAAATAAAAATAAGGGGAGCCTGGATGGCTCAGTGGGTTAAAGCCTCTGCCTTTGGCTCAGGTCATGATCCCAGGGTCCTGGAATCAGGCCCGCATCGGGTTCTCTGTTCAGCAAGGAGCCTGCTTCCCTTCATCTCTCTCTGCCTGCCTCCCTGCCTACTTGTGATCTCTGTCTGTCAAATAAATAAATAAATAATCTTTAAAAAAAAAATACTTTTTTTAAGAAGTATCTTTTTGTTTAGTTTCTTGGCATTTTTTCTTACCTTTACAGATATAAACTTCAAACATCTTTTTTTTTTTAAGATTTTATTTATTTATTTGACAAAGAGAGCACACAAGGGAGCACAAGCAGGGGGAGCAGCAGGGAAAGGGAGAAGCAGGCTCCCCCCTTAGCAGAGAGCCTGATGCAGGGCTCCATCCCAGAACCTTGGGATCATGACCTGAGCCAAAGGCAGCCACTTAACCGACTGAGCCACCCAGGCGTCCCTAACTTTGAACATTTTAAAATAACCCTCCAGGCATATGTCTGTACCAACACCCCACTTAGTGATCTTTTGCTGTTATCTCTTATTTTATCAGCTAAGTAAAGAAGGAAATTTGTCCTCACAGATAAAATGCTCCTTCCAAAATCCATACAGCTAATAGAAGTTTAATATTCAATTGACTATACTATTACCACTAAAACCCTAGTTCAAACTAGCATCATTATTTGTCTCCTGGACTATGGCAACTGTTTCCACCCTGTCCTCCAAACAGCAAGCAGAATGTTCTTAAACTGACTCACTCTTTTACTCAAACCCCTCCACTGGTTTCCACCTCATTTAATTACTTGCCATGGCCTCTAAAATGCTCCAATAATATGTATAGATGTTTCTCAAGTGATTTTCCACTCTAGTAAGTAACACCGAATATTACTCTCCTTGATGGAGTTATTTTAAAGTAATTAACACATTTTCTGCAATTGACTTATTTCATTAAAATACATCACCAGAAACAAAATTACTGAATCAAAGGATGTGGTCCTCTTCCTACCACAGTGTTTAAGCTAGATATCTAGTTCCTGTCTAAAGGTTACAGCTCCCAGCCTCCCTTCCAGCTAGATGTGGCCTTGTTAGCAGAATTCTACCCCTCTAGCTTAAGAGAAAATTGCTTGTCCTAGAATTCTTTCTCTCTCCTTCATGCAAGCTGGAACCCAGACTTGCCTGTGATCTAGCTTCAGTCACGTAACTTAAGCACTTAGGAAGTGGCAAAACACGACAGTGGAAAGAACCAGGCCCCTAAATGACCCACAGAAAGCAGAGCTGCCCTTCCAGCCTGGACTACTCATGCTCAACCTGTTGTACGAGAGAAAAAAAATTTTTAATTTCAAGACACTTCATTTGGAATCTCTTTGTCACAATATCTTAGGCTTTCTCCTAGCTAGCACAAATCATTGCAACTTTTTAATATTGCAGTTTTGGGGGGGCGCCTGGGTGGCTCAGTGGGTTAGGCCTCTGCTTTCGGCTCAGGTCATGATCCCAGGATCCTGGGATCGAGCCCCACATCGGGCTCTCTGTTCAGCGGGGAGCCTGCTTCCTCCTCTCTGTCTCTGCCTGCCTCTCTGCCTACTTGAGATCTCTGTCTGTCAAATAAATAAATTAAAAATCTAAAAAAAAAAAAGTTTTAAAAAAATATTGCAGTTTTATTCATATTGCCCAATTACTTAGCAGAAAGCCAAAAATCAAATGGCATTGCCACCAATGTGTATAAAATTACATTTTTTACTGCATTCTTGTCAATGTCAAGCTTACTTCATTCATTCATTCATTCATTTTAGTATTTTATTTATTTATTTGCTACAGAGTGAGAGAGAGAGAGAACACGAGTGGAGGGGAATGGCAGAGGGAGGAGAAGGAAACTCCCTGCTGAGCAGAAGCCTGATTCGGGGCTCAATCCCAGGATTCTGGGATCATAACCAGAGCCAAAGACAGAGGCTTAACTGACTGAGCCACCCACGTGTTCCAGAAGCTTATTTCTTTTAAAGAATATCTATTAATTTGATAAAGGAAAAATAGTATATATTCTATTTTTTAGTATAAGTAAGTTGAACATGATTCAATATTTATTATACATGGGCATTCCATCCTATGAGAATTGCTTGTTCGTGTTTGCTTGTTTTTTTAAGTAGCCTCTATACCTACCATGGGGCTTAAAGTCACAAGCTGAGACCAACAGTCGCATGCTCTAACGACGGAGCCGGCCAGGCTCCCCTGTTCATGTTTTATTTTTGTTAGAATTGTATTACTTTTCTTGTCCATTTGGTTGACCTTCATAGTTTGTCTTTCAAGTCTGCTTTTGGGAAACATGTTGAAATGTTTTATTATCATCAAGTTTGTAGTTTTTCTATTGAAATTTGTTTCCTTGAAAGCTTTCTGAATGCCCACATTTTGAACCCTAAAATACCATTTCCCACTAAAAAGAACAAGGACTCTTTGGGGAAAAGACTGATTTCAGATCTGGAGGCAAAAATATAAAGGGAGCTTAGGACATCATTTTATGCCAGGAAGTAAGGAAATTATTGAAGAGCACAGGCGTCATGTCAAAGGCCATGGGAATCAATTTGAGGAGGCTCCTATGGGCCAAATTCATCTAGCTACTGTGGCTATGCAAAAAACCACACCAAACTTCATTTAAACAACACTTATTTTTAAAAAGTAATAAAAAAAAAAAGAACAACACTTATTATTCTCTCCAATTTTCAGTGTGGGCAGAGTTCAGTGGGTCAGCTGGTATCCACTGTACTTGGTGGCAACTGAGCATCTCAAAAGCTAGAAGCTGAAATCTTCTGATGGTTCACTCATTCATTCACGTGTTTTTTGCCTGGCCTGGAAGAGGTAAGGGATGGAACAATTAGGATTCCTTAGTCATCTCTCTATATCTCTATGTTCCCTTTCCATATGCTTTCTCTTCTCCAGTGTGGTGGCTTCAGGGTAGTTGGATTTCACTGAAAGCATATACCCTAAGAGAGTGCCTAGGCAGAAATAATGGAGAAGAGTCAATATCACATTATAAGAAGAACATGTAGGACCAAATATATTAGTATAACCTACACTATCTGTGATGGCATCATAAAGAATATTATACCTGATTAATGAACTTGAATATATAAAAATCCTAATAATACTTTAACACAAAAAGAAAAGAAAAAACTTTTGCCACTAACTGGGATGACAGTTATACCCATTCCTTACTCAAATATTGGTAAAGAGAGAGATTTAAGTATTACATCTTTACCACATGGAACTCTATTTCAGAGCAACGACTGGTTCCAGTTGATGAGGGGAAGCTCTTCTTGACAGCAGAATCCTAATCAATGAATGGAAAAGGATTGACAAAATTTGAAAAATCACCATTTTGCAATCTATAACGGAATATCCGGTTCAGGCAAGAATCAGCAATAAGTACTAAAAGCACTGAGTATAGGGATGCCTGGCTGGTTCAGTTGGTAGAACATGTGACTCTTGATCTTGAGGTCGTGAGTTTAACCCCCACATTGGGTATAAAGCTTATTTAAAAAAAAAAAAAAAGAAGAAGAAGAAGAAGCATTGAATATAAGGCTGGATAATAATCAGCTGCCAACTTGTCAACATACAGAATATTTAGTTGTCTCAAGAGGAAAATTCATTAACTCCCCAATTGAGTGATGGTGGCAGTTTTCACATTAACCATGAATCCAATGATGGAAGATAACATCATAAAGGCAACTAGTAGTATGAGACTCCTGATATGAGACAGCATCACTCATGAAATATTCTTGACAAGAATGTTTTACCTGAAACCTCACTTTAGTCACAACTTTTTAGATAGAAATGTCCAGTTTATAGGAAATACGGTGGAGAGTAAACTAAAATTTCCATGAAAGTAAGCAATCATATAAATCCAAAAGGTACAATTCTAACAGAAAATTGACCCAGTCTCTCTCAACAAGAAAAATATAATGAGGTTCTGATTCAAGATAGAAAGATACTGAATTCATTCTCCTCCTGCAGATTTGCCAAATCTATAGCTATATATGGAACACTCTCCTCTGAAAAAAAGAAAAAAAAAAAAAAACTAGAAATGGGTCAGGGAGGGGTAAAAGTACCCCCCGGTAAGACAACCCACAGTTAAGAAGGAACATGAAATAAGAGCTTCTCCCTAAAGAGTGAAGGTTTTTACACTACATCAGACACCCCAACTTTTAAGACCAGCACCTGAGAGATTAAGCCCCCAAAACACCTGACTTTGAAGACCAATGGGGCTTGTGCCCATGAGATCCTGGAGCTATGTCAAAGCGAGAAACAGCTCTTCAAGGGCCTGTGTGCAGACTCACCCACTCCAGCTCTTTGAAAAATGCCCAGACTTTAGGTGAAAGAGATTCATTTCCTAATGTTAAAGCACTGGTCGGAGGGACAAGGGCCAGCTGAGATATTTTCTGGGATTTGGAGGCTGGTGGGCTCCATCTTCCTGCTCTGACTCTGCACTTTTAAAACCAGCAGGTAGCATCCTTATTTTTTAATTCTTTTCCCACAGGTACCATCTTAATGCTCTAGCCAGCAGGCACCATCTTGGACATTTACTCTTTCACTTGCTAAAGCCAGAAAGGGCCTTTTCTCTGCTTCTTTCTTTCTTTCTTTCTTTTTTTAAGTTTCCCCTTTTCCTTTTTCCTCCCCCCCCCCTTTTTTTTCCTTTTTCTTTCCTTTATTTTCCCCCGTTCATTGATGGGTGCCAACTTTGCAATTTCCCCTCTGCTTCAATCCAGCAAGTATCACCTTCACACACTCCCTCGGCTGTACTCCAGAGCACCAGTATCTCCCAGAGGTAGCTTCTACACATTTATGGTGCTCCACTTTTTACATCGGGCGGCTTGTTTCTTTACAGCTGTTCCCCACCCCCCCACCCCCCAGCCAGAGAATTACCCTTGATGACCTGGCTGTAGAGGCCAGAAAGCCTTATGTCTTGAGTCTCACGGGACTGTCCCAATCTGAGAGATATTTCTTGGCAGACTGCCACTCCCAAGGCACCGCACAGATGGCAGACTAAAACATACCCCTTGGGGCGCCTGGGTGGCTCAGTGGGTTAAGCCTCTGCCTTCGGCTCAGGTCATGATCTCAGGGTCCTGGGATCGAGTCTCGCATCCAGCTCTCTGCTCCGCAGGGAGCCTGCTTCCTCCTCTCTCCCTGCCTGCCTCTCTGCCTACTTGTGATCTCTGTCTGTCAAATAAATAAATAAAATATTTTTAAATAAATAAATAAAACATACCCCTTACCGTTCTCTGAAAGAGGCCTATTTCTTGTCAAGGAGTTTTGGCTTCAAGGGCAGGCTTCCTGTTCAGCACATTCAAAGGAGCCTACAGTACAGAGGCTGATGAAGACAATCTTCGCACTCTCCCTCTACCCCGCTCCACCTCGTTGGTTATCTTCCAGAATGGAGCTTATACCTTTGTCTGATGTCATGATTACTGGTGTTGCTTTTAGGGCCACCTCTACATCACCTGGCCCTAGTGACCAGCAGGGGTTATACTCCCAAGTTCCACAGGACGGTAACAAATGGAGAAAGAGCCCTTAAACAGCTACCGCCCCCAGGGCTCAGCAAGAGGCAACAAATCCAGGTGCTCAATATTTCTGTGAAAGAAGCCTATTAGCTTCTCATCAGAGCTGCAGCCTGAGAGACGGGTTTTTAATTAAACACACATCTAAGGGTTGACCATAAACCTCTCCTGGGGCCTCGGAGGGCAGGCATGGTCTTTGCATTCTCTTCTGCCATGGCCCAGAGCACCAGCATCTCTTGCAAGGGAGCTGTTCTATGCATTTTATGTGTTGTATGTGTCTGTTATATGAGCCTGCTACCCCCGTTTTTATACTGCCTGCTTTTCACTGTTGCTACAGAGGGGATACCTCCAGATGGTCTAGCTCTAGTGGTGAGGGTAGGGGCCTGCAATCCTGAGTCCCAGGAGACTGTGACAATTAAAAAGGCAGTTCTTGGCAGGCTATCTCCAGGGCACTGCACAGATAATATACTAAAACACACCCCTAGCCTTGCCTACCTGCTATCATGGAGCTTAGGCCTTAGGGGCAGGCTTCAGGTTGGGCACCATCTAGGTGCTAGAGTGGTGCTCTCAGGGAACCACAGCAATGCAAGCCAGGGAGTGCCATCAAGGCAAAAGCCCTCTGCCTCACTACAGTTCACTGGTATCTCCCAGAAAGGAGCCCGTATACTTGTCTGGACCCCTAATTTTTGCAACTGTTAAAACACCACCATTTACAACTGCGTCAAAAAGAATAAAATACCTGGGAATAAATTTAACCAAGAAAGTAAAAGACCTGTACACTTGAAAACTATAATGCATCAATGGAAAAAGACACAGTTAAATGGAAAGATACTCCATACTTATGGATTGGAAAAATGAATATAGTTAAAATGTTCGCATGACCCAAAGCAATCTACAGATTCAATGCAGTCCCTATCAAAAATACCAGTGGCATTTTCCACAGAAATAAACAAAGAATCCTAAAATTTGTATGGAACCACAAAGACCCCAAATAGCCCAAAGCAGTCTTGAGAAAGAACAAAGCAGGAGGCATCATGCTCCCTGATTTTAAGCTATATGACAAAGCTACAGTTACCAAAACTATGTTATTGGCATAAAAACACACACATAGGTTAATGGAAGAGAATAGAGAGTCCAGAAATAAATCCCCACATATATGGTCAATTAATTTATGACAAAGGAATTAAGATACTCAATAGGGAAAGAATAGTTTCTTCAATAAATGGTGCTAGGAAACCCAGAAAACCACATAAAAATATGAAACTAAACCCCTGTCTTATATCATATGCAAAAATTAACCAAAATGGATTAAATACTTAAATGTAAAACTGGGGCCCCTGGGTGGCTCAGTGGGTTAAGCCTCTGCCTTCAGCTCATGTCATGACCCCAGGGTCCTGGGATCGAGCCCCGCATCCCATCAGGCTCTCTGCCCAGCAGGGAGCCTGCTTCCTCCTCTCTCTCTGCCTGCCTTTCTGCCTACTTCTGATCTCTGTCTGCCAAATAAATAAATAAAAATCTTTAAAAAATTGTAAAACTGAAACCATAAAACTCCTAAAAACAAACATAGGCAGTTAGTTCACTGATGTTGGTCTTGGCAATGATTTTTTTTGGACATAACACCAAGAACACAGGCAACAAAAGCAAAAATCAACAAGTGAGACTACATCATACTAAAAAACTTCTGCATAACAAAGGCAGCCATCAACAACATGAAAAAGCAACTTACTGAATGGGAGAACATATCTAATAACAAATCACATATCTAATAAGAGGTTAATATCCAAAATATATAAAGACCTCAATAGCATACAACTCATATAACTTAATAGCCAAAAAAAAAAAAAAAAAGAATCCAATTAAAAAGTTGGTAAAGGCAGGGCGCCTGGGTGGTTCAGTCCATCGGGGCAGCCAACTCTTGACTTTGGCTCAGGTTATGATCTCAGGGTGGGATCCAGCCCCAAGACAGACTTCATGCTTAGCACAGAGTCTGCTTGTCTCTCTCCTTCTGCTCTTCCCCCTGCTCATGCACTTTCTCTCTCTCTTTCTAAAATAAATAAATAAAATCGTTTTTAAAAAATTGGTAGAGGCTCTGAATAGATATTTTTCCAAAGAAGAAATACATATGGCTAACAGGTACATGGAGTGGTGCTCAACATCACTAATCATCAGGAAAATGCAAATCAAAACCAAAATAAGATATCACCTCACACCTGATGGAACGGCTTTTATCAAAAAAACAAGAGATAGCAAGTATTGGCAAGGATGTGGAGAAAAGGGAAACTCTTGTACACCTTGGTGGGTGTGAACTGGTATACCCATATGGAAAACAGTATGGAGGGCCCTCAAAAATTAAAAATAGAGCAACCATACGATCCTGCAATCCCACTTCTGGGTATTTATCTGAAGGAAATGAAATTAGCATCTCAAAGAGATATCTGCACTCCCATGTTCATTGTAGTATTACTCACTATAGCCAAGATATGGAAACAACCTAAAATATGAGGCTCAATCCTAGGACCTGGAGATCATGACCTGAGCAAAAAGCAGACACTTAACCATGTGAGCCACCCAGGCACCTCCAAAGTCTTCAGTTTTAAAGTAAGTGAGTTCTGGGGATCTAATGTACAACATGATAACTATAGTTAATAATACCGTATTGTCTACTTGAAATTTGCCAAAAGAATAGATCTTAAGCATTCTTATCAAACACACACACAAAAGTTAAGTATGAGGAAATGAATGTATTAATTAACCTGCTTGTGGTTAGGTATACATAAAACAAATCATCACATTATATACTTTAAATATATACAATTTTGGGGTCCCTGGGTGGCTCAGTCAGTTAGGCATCTGCCTTCGGCTCAGGTCATGATCCCAGGGTCCTGGAATCAAGCCCCATATTGGGGTTCCCTGTTCAATGGGGAGTCTGCTTCTCCCCCTCCTTCCCACTCCTGCTTTCTCTCTCACTGTCTCTGTCTCTCTCAAATAAATAAGTAAAATATTTTAAATAAATAAATATAACTTTAAAAAATGTATGCAACCTAACTGTAAAATTTAATTTTTTAAAGGATACTGTAAAACTTCATTTTTAAAAGGTTTTTTTAAAAGAATTTATTTATTTATTAGAGAGAGAGAGACAGTGAGAGAGGGAACACAAGCAGGGGGAGTGGAAGAGGGAGAAGCAGGCCTCCCACTGAGCAGGGAGCCCGCGACCCAGGGCTCGATCTTGGGACCCTAGGACCATGACCTGAGCCGAAGGCAGACACTTAATGACTGAGCAACACAGGCGCCCCTAAAACGTTTTTCTAAAAATTTAAGTATTCTCTACACCCAATGTAGGGCTCGAACTCACAATCCAAGATCAAGAATCACACACTCACTGACTAAGCCAGCCAGGCACCCCTAAAATTTTATTTTTTAAAGAGCTTCTTGTTTCTCTGGCAACTGTATGTCATTCAACGCCCACATGAAGCACTTATACCTGTCTTTCCTCTGACTTTTTGAAGCCTTCTTTTCCTACAACCCGTGATGGTCTGACTACATCCAGCCCTCCTTTCCCTAGCTACTTCACATTCAGGTCATAATGTCACACCCCTCCCTCAGTGCCAGGCACTTCCATGTCTCCAAACTGTTCCTCCTTGGCATTCACAATCAAGTTCTAGATATCCATTCTCCTGATTGCTTCCTCACTATTCTGAGAGGTGAAACCGTCAGCAAAGCTGGTTGAGTATTCATGAAACGCTTTGTTTTCTGCAGAACAATTCTACCAGAAGTTATATTGCTAGTCTCTGTGCCCATGTTTCTATTTATATTTGGAAAATATTGGCCTGTGCTCTATCTCACTGGGCATTCTTTACCAGAGGTTCCCTCAATCACTGAAATCTTGTTTGATTCTCCTGCTATTCATATATAATGCTCCCTACTCTCCAAGTCCTGGATTCTTTTGGAAGAATGTAGCATCATAAAATTCATGCTATTGTCACCCACCCTCTCCTGTCATACACACATACACACACATAGAAATATATACACAGGGGCGCCTGGGTGGCTCAGTGGGTTAAAGCCTCTGCTTTCGTTTCAGGTCATGATCCCAGAGTCCTGGGATGGAGCCCCGCATCCCATCAGGCTCTCTGCTCAGCAGGGAGCCTGCTTCCTCCTCTCTCTCTGCCTGCCTCTCTGCCTACTTGTGATCTCTGTCTGTCAAATAAATAAATAAAATATTTTTAAAAAATAGAGATATATACACAGAAAACAATACCAACAGTGCTGCTTCTTTTGAACAAGTGATTTTTTTAAAAAACTGTATGATCAATTATGTATTGATGATTGTGGAACCTAGGTAATAGATAATGAGGCTTTGCCACACTATTCCCTCTCGGCTTCTGAATATATTTGGAAATCTCAATAATAAAAACACTTTCTCACTATTTGCAAAATTATCATGTCATTTATGCCAAACATCCATTTTACTAAATACTGCTAAACAACATAGAGATGATTAAGACATGATCTCTATCTAGGGTTACCAAATAAAATATAGGAGGTCCACTGAGTTAAATTTGAATTTCAGAAAAACAACAAATAATATCTGTAAGTACATTCCACATGATGCTTATGAGAATATTCATTCTCTCACATTTCTGGAGTTGAAAAGCCTGAAATCAAGGCTCAAAAGGAAAACCAGTCCCTTATCTCTTTTAGCTTCTGGTGGATGCTGGCATTCCTTGGCTTATAGCCACATCATTCCAATGTTCAAGGCAAACATCTTCAAGTCAAATCCATGTCTGCCCCACCTCTGCCTTGCCCTCTCTTGTGTTTCTGTCAAATCTCCCCCTGCTTGTCTCTTATAAACACGTCTGCGATGGCATCTAGGCCCCACCTGGATAATCCAAAATAACTGTTCCATCTCCAGATCTTTAATTTCATCATATCTGCAAAGACCCTTTTTCCAAATAAGGTGATATTTAGGCATTTCAGGAATTAGGACCTGACATCTTTGGGGGCCATAGTTCAGCCGTTATGAACATCTACCAGGGAATACTGGAGAAGCAGAGAAAGAGCTGACAGTTCGAACCTGAAAAATGGAAGAAGAGGCAGGTGTCAAGGAAAGCTTCCTAAAATAAGGGGCACCTGGTTGGTTCAGTTGGTAGAGCATATGATTCATGATCTCAGGCTTGTGAGTTCAAGGCCCACAATGGGCATAGTGATTATGCAAATAAACAAACAAATAAATAATTTTTAAAGCAAAGGGAAAAAAAGAAAGGCTTCCAAAATCAACGCTGTCAGAGAATATAAACTACTAAAGCAGGAGTAATGACAACAATCAGCAATCAGACCAATCAGAACAGGTATCCGCTCTAACCTCCACAGCCTACCACAGAATAACCATTGAGCATCGGTCTTGCTAAAAAGTGTAAGGCTTGGGGGCTTGTTACAGGAGAATAAATAAGACATAGCAATTGAATGACAAAAATTCTTTACAGGTGGTTCCTAATATACCACTTAGGAAGGTAAGAGGGCAGAAAGACTCACCCCATGTACTCTGTGGAGTATCACCAAACCTCCTATCTCACCTCCAGTCTTTTTTTCCTGTTCTATGCCTTCTACATTGGTCTTCAAAATTTTCCCACTCCTTCAATTATTTTTTATTAACATAGTTTACTCAAATTTTTTACTCAATTATTTACTTAATAGTTTTGATTTAATTTTTTCATAAAGTGCTTCATGTAAAAAGAAAATTCTAGCATGTTAGGATTATATAAATTAACAATTCTCCTCTCCTCCAACTAATCCTACTTCCCAAAAATAAGCACATCAACAGACATATCAAGATCATACTTACCCAGCATATAGTACATCATTAGTTTTTGACGTAGTGTTCAACGATTGCTTAGTTGCGTATAACACCCAGTGCTCATCACATCATGTGCCCTCCTTAATACCCATCACCCGGTTACCCCATCTCCCCTCCCTTCTCCCTTCTGTAACTCTCAGTTTGTTTCCCAGAGTCCAGAGCCTCTCATGGTTTGTTTCCCTCTCTGATTTCTTCCCATTCGGTTTTTCCTCCCTTCCTAGGAGGTCCTCCGCGCTATTCCTTATGTCACATATGAGTGAAACCATATGATAATTGTCTTTCTCTGCTTGACCTATTTCATTCAGCATAATCCCCTCCACTTCCATCCATGTCAATGCAAATGGTGGGTATTCATCCCTTCTGATGGTGAGTAATATTCTATTGTACTATATGCTGGCTAATTGAAGATAATGATATAAATAGATAGATAAATAGATAAAAAGATTACAAGTTCAGATACCCAAGGTGAATAAGTTCTGGAGAGCTAACTCACAGCATAGTGACTATGGTTAATGATACTGTACTGTATTCTTGAAATTTACAGAATAAGAGAATAAATCTTATTCTCACCAAAAGGGAAAAAAGTTAAGTTTAAAAGAGTATGTATATGAAACAATGGGGAAAAAAGATCACACTTATCTATGTAAACATAAATATATATGCAATTATATATTTATATAAATAGGAAGGAGCAATCATTTAGCCATTGGCAGAAAATGATAATCAAAATAATGCTACCTCAACCATGATGCTCCCAAGAAGCAGCCAGTCATGTACCCCTTGCTGTTACACTCTTCCACAGGAAATGCCTCTAATTCCTAAATTATTAATTGCATACTGACATCCTAAATGAGGATTGGCAATAAGAGCAAAAGTTAAACATCAACAATAATTTCCCTTAATCTCTCCCTAAAACTTCTACCACAGCAGCCTTCTTGGTTGTCTCACTGGCACCTCAAATATAAATTCTCTAACACTGAACTTCTCATCTTCCCGAGGAAACTGCTACTCCCTCTGTTTTCCATCTTACCTAATCAGGGAGTCACTCTTTTCCTCCACATCCTATATCCAAAAAAGTCACCAAATCCTGGAAAACAGTGCTGAAATTTATAAACTTCTCTATATTCCTGGATTAGTACAAAAAGCTCATGGTCTCCCAGACTTCCATCTTACCCTTCCTTTTACTTACTCTCCACATGGCAGCTGGAACTCTTTTCAGAATATAAATTTCTTTGTGATGAACCCTTTCTTCAAACTCTGTAATGAGTCCCCTTGCTCCCAGAATGCAGTCCTAAAGAGGATTCATAATACCCTAGATTCCTGAGGCCTGCTTATCTCCCTGGCTTCATCTCACACCCTCACGATGTGGTCTCAAGTCACTCTTACCTTGTTTCCATTTTTTTTTCTTTTTTTTTTTAAGATTTTATTTATTTATTTGACAGACAGAGATCACAAGTAGGCAGAGAGGCAGGCAGAGAGAGAGGGGGAAGCAGGCTACCTACTGAGCAGAGAGCCCCATGCGATGCGGAGCTCTATCCCAGGACCCTGGGATCATGACCTGAGCCAAAGGCAGAAGCTTTAACCCACTGAGCCACCCAGGCGCCCTATTGTTTCCATTTTCTTAAGAATGCATGCATACCCATGCTGGGACTTTGTGCTGTTTCTTCTGAGAAAGAACACAAAGTCCTTTTCCTTTTCCTTGCTCCCCTAACTCCTATTCAATGGTAGGCCTTAATGTAGTTATCAGTTCCTCCAGAAAGTCTCCCCTAATCCTCTGGGACTGCACTGGGGTCTCTTTTCTGTGCTACCTCAGCATCTTCTGCTTGCTGGGCTATTTATTAACACTTAGCAATTATAATTATGTATTCATTTGTCTTTCACTACCACTAGGCCACAGGATCAGTTTACCTTTGCATTATCAGGACCTACCATAGTACTAGTATACGGTAGGATCACCACGGATAATTGTTAAATGAATGGAACTAAACAGGTAGAAAAGCGATGCAGAGCCTTGGTGGCAAAATACTGTACATTCATTTTCAGGGAGACGGTTCAGTGGAGAGTTGGAGTATAATATGACTCCATTGCAAATGTATGTCCTCCTATCCTTCTGAATTTATAAAGAAAGCAAAAGCAGTAATCTAACTGATTTCTTTGGTGCCCTAGACATTTCTATCAGGACCAGGAACCACTGAACAGTCTTCAGCTTTACAGGTTCAGATGAACTGCATTTATTTCACTGAGAAGTGGAAAGTCACTGGGGCTGACTTTCCCTACAGGGGTTCTGCATGTGAACACAGTACACAGAAAATAATTCAAGTGATTATTTTTCATTTCTCCCAAATACGGCAAATAACTAGCACCATTCTAAATGAAAAGTTAATTCACTAAAGACAATGGATGTTTTATAGCCATGTGGGCTTACTTCAATTCCAGAACTCCAGAGGGTTTAAATCTCATGACATAAACCATAGATATAGAATATAAATGTATGTATCTATATGTATGTATGTGCATTATACGTATTACTTGCTAACTTGCAAAAGAAAACACACTAGAATGCAGTATCATTACTATTCATGATGAGGCCTGAAAAATACAGACTTTAATGCCAAAAGGGTTAGATTTTTTTAATGGATACTCTAATTGAACTGTTTTATCCTGATGACTCAGCCTTCCTCCCTAGAGAGATAACAGAGTGTGAGCTCTTTGAGAAAAGGAACTGCATTTGCCTTGGCTTCACCTCCTGGGCACCTGGGTGGCTCAGTGGTTAAGCATCTGCCTCCAGCTCAGGCCATGAACCAGGACCCTGGGATCAAATCCCACATCCTGGGTCAGGCTCTCTGCTTAGCAGGGAGCCTGCTTCTGCCTCTCCCTCTGCCTGCCTCTCCCTCTGCTTGTGCTCTCTCTCTGTCAAATAAATAAATAAAATCTTAAAAAAGAAAGAGAGG
>PISX010020560.1:0-35515 GCA_004024625.1 Mellivora capensis | reverse complement strand
CCCCAATGTCCATTACCCCGCCCCCCTTTCCCTCCCCCCTCCCCCCAGCAACCCTCAGTTTGTTTTGTGAGATTAAGAGTCACTTATGGTTTGTCTCCCTCCCAATCCCATCTTGTTTCTTTTCTTCTTTTTCTGCCCCCCTAGTCCCCCATGTTGCCTCTCCACGTCCTCATATCAGGGATATCATATGATAGTTGTCTTTCTCTGATTGACTTATTTCACTAAGCATGATACCCTCTAGTTCCATCCACGTCGTTGCGAATGGCAAGATTTCATTTCTTTTGATGGCTGCATAGTATTCCATTGTGTATATATACCACATCTTCTTTATCCATTCATCTGCTGATGGACATCTAGGCTCTTTCCATAGTTTGGCTATTGTAGACATTGCTGCTATAAACATTCGGGTGCACGTGCCCCTTCGGAGCACTACGTTTGTATCTTTAGGGTAAATACCCAGTCCCCCATCTGCTTCTTATACACACTCATACACATATATACTTGCACACTCGCACTCATCCCCACACGCACCCATACCCACGCTCACTACGCACTCACGCAGCCGTCCCTGCACACACACTCACAGAAACACCTCATCCTCCAGGAGAGGCAGGAGGGAGCGGGGTGAAGGGATGGCCCTGGGCACAGATAGGCTCCCTCTTCAGCCCTGGGAGGAGCAGGTTTCTGTTTCTCTTAAGGCCCAAGGAGGAGCCCACGCTCAATGCTCACCATGAGCTGACCCACAAGTGCAGTGGCTCTGACATCCTGAGAGCAGAGCCTTTCTTCCTGGCATGTTGATGCTTCCCTGGGGTGTGTGGCTGCAGGATGACACAGGGATGCATTTTTCTTGCAACCCTGGCACTCTTGTGCATCTGGAAACCGAGCTTGCAGATGAGCAGACAAAGAGCTCCCTGCAGCTGGGGGCTTGTGGAGGCACCACCGTCCTGCAGCAAGGCCAGGGGGCAGAGTCGGGGGGCGTGGTGCCCCTGAGTGAGCTGGGGATCAGCTTCCTTCCCTGGACAGGCCTGCAGCTCCGCTTCCCCTGCGCCTGCCAGCAGAGTGAGGGGTGTCTGTGTAGGGGAAGCCAGAGGCTCCCCGTACGGTGTGCGGGCACCACAGCCCCCCCTCTGGCTCTAGTTTCCAGGCTTGGCAGCCCAGACCCCAGATGATGATGGTAGTGAAGGGGGGGAGAAGGACGCTCTGGCCTGGGTTTAAGTCCTTCTAGTTGTGGAGCCCTGGTGGGGTCATTGTTCTGGGTTTTCTCTATCAAATCAGCATGCTCACCCCCCCGCATCACGGCCCTATCCCGAAGGACCTTGGTATATGCTGTGTCTATACTTCATGGGCTCAAGGGATGGCGCTGGCATTATCAAACAGTGCTTTGCTCCAGATGTGGGGATGAGCTGGACGCCATCTTTGTTCCCACGGAGCTCTATCTGGCGGGGTGATGGGCATGGAAACAGAAACCCAGGACTTCATTGATCCCCGCAGCAGGTGAGATGAGCACAGGGCCTGGGGTCACAAACGGCAGCCCAGAATGGTCCCTCACCCAGGAGGGAGTGTCAGGAGGGCTTTCTGGAGGAGGATGACCCACACTAAGGCCCACAGGGTGAATGGGATTATTGTCCTGTGTCCCTGGGCTGAGTCAGGGCTGGTGCTGAGCAGGCTGCTGTGGGGTGAGGTGGTGCTGTCTGGGGAGGCCTGGTCCTCAGTTCAGCCTCCGCCTTCCCTGGGGGTGACTTCTGCTGTCTTTGGGCTCCTCAGCTGCCCTTCCTCCAACTAGCCTCTGATGCTGTCTCTGGGCCAAGCCTTGGGCCTGGCCAGGGGCTGTAGAGTGGGTGGGGTCTGCGAGTAGGGACTTGGGTTCTCAGCTTCTTCCATACTGACCTGCTTGTGTGGGTTGTGGACCTGGAGACTCCCTTGCCTCCCTTCCCACCCTCCCTGCACCTGTGCTCTTTGCTGGTTTGTCACTGAGCTTCATGCACACGGCCCGGAGTGGCCACACTCCTGGTGGGCTCTGAGCTGCTGGGAGCAGGGGGCTGGGACTCCTGTGATGTTTTTGAGCTCTCCTGGTCCTGTGAGACTCCTAGGGACTGGCACATTTGTTGCTCTTTCCTGTGCTTTGCTGGATTGGGAACTGTACGGTCAGGATCTCACTGCCCTCCCTGGGGTGCTTTCTTTCCAGGGCTGCTCTCTCTGGCTTGGGCTTCAGGGATGGAGTGTGATACGATGGCAGGTTTTCCCTCTATTTTCTGTGAAGTGAAGTATTGGTACTTCCCACAACTGCCCCTTGCCTTGCCCCATGATACTACTTCCTGTTTCCCTGACACATTGTGGCCTTTCATGCTTTGTCTTTGCTGTTTCTTTACCTGGAATATCCTTTAAGAGATAACTGTGGCTCAGTCGGTTAAGCACCTGACTCTTGGTTTTAGCGCCGGTCATGATCTTGGGGTCCTGAGATCCAGCCCCACATAGGGCTCTGTGTTCATCATGGAGTCTGCTTGATCCTCTCCCTCTTCTCCTCCCCCTGCTGTCTCTCTCATAAATAAGTAAAATCTTAAAAAAAAAGAGAAATACCTTAGATGTTATGGAGTAACCCACAGCTCTCAGACAGAGTGAATGCTCCCTCTTCAGTGCTCCCAAGAACACTTTGTGGTTTCCCTTCATTGTATCAGGCATCCAGTTCAGGATAATTATTTATCTGTCATCGGGTCCACTTCCTTCTGGAGTCATGGGAAGCTGCACTCATCAGGGCTATTTTAGTTAAAAGTGACAGAAATCCAAGTAAAACTGGTGTAAGTAAAAAAAGGGAAGGTTTTAAAGACTGGGTGGTTCAAGTATATGTCCCCCTTCAGGTTCAGCTGGATCCAGTGGTTAAATATTATCCTTAAGTCCTTGCTTTCTCCTCCTCACTCTTTCTGTGTGTCTTGCCTCTCCTCTCAACTGTCTTAACTGTCAGGAATGCCCTCCCCACGTGGTGATGAAGATGATCACTGGATGCTCCAGCTTATCTGGTCTTTGGTGTCCACAGTCTCACTGCAGGTGAGACTCAGCCGGCACAGGCTCTGGGGATATTGTGTTGGCTAAGCTTGGGTCGCCAGCCCATCTCTGAACCATTCAAGGAGGACAGGTGGCACTGCGGTTGGGGTGGGCCACTGCTGACTAGGAGAGTGGGATCAGTCCACTGAAAGCCTTGGACTAGGGGTAGAGGTATGTGGTCCTGCAGAAGACAGTGGGGGACAGGAGTCTGGGCAGGGGATGGCTGTATAGAAGCCATCAGAGGTTGGTCAGCAAGAAACTGAGGGGATCAGAGTCATGCCTAGAGAGATGAAGCCAGTAACAGTTCGGAGACTGGGTTGGTTTGGGTGGGCCTGGGTCCATAGAAGCAGGGTGGAAGAGGCTGAGGGAGGAGAGCTTGATTTTGGTCTGTCCTGAATCACTAAGGGCAACAAAGGTGAGTGAGGGGATTGTAAATTATGGATGGTTCAGCCCATTAATGTTCTCTTTATCAGGAATTCATGTGTAAGTGATGGTAGTGCTAGCAGTGGTCCCATGAGACCTTTCTGTCTTGCTCACACAGCTGCATGCTTTGGGGGCTCTGTTTCTCCAGGGCTGGCGCTTCTGTTCCTGGGTACTGATTGATCTTTGTCAGACAGTTTGAGGGTAGAGGACGCTTTGGGCCTCATGGATTGTACTTCTCCCAGTCAGCATGATGGGGTCTGGTGGCCTCTCTCCCTGCTGACCTTGAGTGACACAGACTAATGAGTTCACCTGTGAAGCTTGTAGATCTAGTGAAGGTGGGGCCTTGGGGCCCGGTGTGAGCAAAGGTGTGGGGCAGGGCATGTTTCTGTGCCCATCTAAGCTAGGCAGACGCAAGGGATGCCTGGGGGCTTGGTGTGGTCTGGCTCCTCCTGCTGAGTGGGCAGGCGGGCTGAGCAGGGCATCCTGGCCTCTGCCCTGCCTGTCATTCATGACTCTTGAAAAAGGCCCTAGCGAAGGGACCCGGCTGTTCATGTGCTGCCATCTTGGGGCTCAGGGTGGTCATGGTTGCAGGGGAGTTTGAGAAGGAACGGGAAGACCAAGGTGCCATCTTGGGGGGGACGGCGGTGATACAGCCAAGGTGCTTTTATTCAGAGGCACCTGAAGGGCCAGTATGGGTGCCTGACAGGACTTCTGGGTCCTCCTGAGGCTCTGCCTGGTTTCCAGTTTCTGAGGCGATTGAGAGCAAGTTCCTCAAGTGAATGGTGATTGCATACTGGGATAACAGTGTCCCATAAAAGCCTCCCTCATGGGCATCTTACCCCTGTCTTGAGCTGAATGTAGCTGGAGAGAACCTCCTCCCTCAGATATGTAAATGACACACACTCTCCAAACGAAAGGCGCCATTGTTATCCTTGTAAAGTCCTAACTGGAGACAATGGGCTCTCTCAACCTCCTGGAGCACGTTCTTGGCAGGCTGTGCCTGGTGCTTTCAGCTGAGGGGGTTATTGTGCAGGAGACATTGAGGTCTCTTGGTGTTTGCTGCTGAGCCCAGCTCTGGCCTGGCAGGGAGCTGCAGGGGTGGTGGGATTCTAACCTGGGCTGGATGCAGCCCCATGGTCAGTCAGAGTCCTGTCCTCCCCCACTGAGGGCTCCGACCACACCACAGGGGGCTGGCTCTGTGTGTGGCCTGGCATCCCGCAGAGCATCTTTAGGCTGCAGAGAGCACGGCCTGGGGGTGGGGGGATGGGGGGGTGGGGGGGCTTTTCCCCAGGAGGCAACCACATGACTCAGCAACCAGCACCTTTGGCGGAGGCCGGACCTGGCAGGGATGAAGCAGTCACTGGGGATGGGGTGGCCCTGGGCTTGTGTGGAGCAGATGTAAGAGTAGTCCCGCCTCAGCGAGGTTCTGAGGAGGAATTTTCTGGAGTCTGTGTGCACTCCCTGTGGATTTGGACCCTCTGTCTTGGGTGTCTGGGTAACCTCAGAAAATCTCAGGGCAACGGAGTTCTGAGCTAAACGCCGATGTCTCCAAAGTGAGCTTGATCACGCCAGCTATCACCCGAACCTGGAAACTGATGAAAGTGAAAGCTGGTGCTATTAATAATTATGCCCGACAACAAGGGCAGCTGGCTGTGCTGGGCAGACCAGGAGGGGCCACCAGCCCACTTGGGCAGCCTCTGCAGAGGGGGTTGGCTGGCTCTGCCCTGTGGTCTCTCTGATGGGCCAGCTGGTCATAGTCAGAGGCCTGGGTGAGGGGGGGGACCCTGAAGTGTCACACGTCTGCCTGAGCATTGTGTCCTCAGGACAAGCCGACTCGTGAGCCTGCTCCCGTTTGGTCCTGGCACAGTCCACAGCCCAACCGAACCACCAAGCAGTCGTTCGTTTGCATTTTTTTCTCTGTTGCAAAAAGCACTTGTTACTAGAACAATAGTAGTTGCTATTTAATGGAGTGATCAGTTACTTGGGACCAGCCACAGTGATCTGGACTCACCCTTAACAGCCCTTAACGATCTCTTGCTCTGAGCTGGGCACTGACTTGTCAGTTAGGGGTGAATCAGTGAATGACCCGGCCAGGTCCTGAGGAATAGCTGGGAGAATTTGGTGACCCTTTCTAGTTCCAGCTTCTGGTGCTGCCTCTCTGCCTTGCGTCTGGCCTTCTTTCCTCGCCACCGTGCCTCCTGTGCCCCAGGCATACCAGCTCCTTCCTTACCTCCAGGCCCATTCTGTGCATCCTTCTGGGTCCCAGCTTCTCATCCTTGAGGGTCCTGTTCTGTGGAGACTTCCAGTCCCTGGGCAGAGTGGTAACTCAGTCCTGCTCCGCTAACACACGTGGCCATGTCTGTGGCCCAGGGCCTGGGAAATGGTGGCCCCATGCCAGGGGCTTCTGCTGTGGAGGGGCCCCTGGGGGCCCAATTTTTCCTGCTCTGGTTTTCCACATGGACACTGACTACTTTCCAATCACACGGAGAGCAGGCAACACAGATGGGGCATTCGTGGGGTGCTGGGCCCTGAGCAGAGTGCTCCTCCGATTCCATCGTGTGGCGGAGCTGCTGCTGTCATCCCTGCTGCACAGACAAGGAAGCGAGGTTAGACATCAGGTGACTCTTGGGCACATCGCGGATGCCTGGCAGGGCTGTGATTTCATTCCAGGTCTTTTGATCTGCTTCCAGGATCTTAAGCATATGCTGAGCTACTGAGAAGCGTTCCCTCCCTGCCCTCTGTGGGGGGCATGCCTGCTGCAAACTCCCACTCGGCAGCTGTGGTCTCACTTGTGGGCTGAAGCCGGCACCTTGTGTAGCCCACAAGGTGGTTTCTCAAACCTGGTAAAAAGGCAGGGGAGGGTCGGATATCTGGTACAGGAATCTTAAATGGTGACAGACTAGTGGTGACTGCCTCTATCTGTCCCTTGGGCCATGCAGCTATGGGGGCATTCAGTCTGCTCCCTGAGGTGTCTTTCCTAGGTCTTTGATGGGGGCCAAGCTCCCAGAATCACTGTTGGATGAGCCCAAGCTCAGCAGCTACGGAGCATTTGTTCTCCTATGGGGTTGTGGTGAGGATTGAGACTGAGCCTCTATGCGTCTCTCTGTACCTCTGTATATGGACACCTGTCCCTCCAGCTGTGGCCAATGTGTGCCTGCGTCTACACTTGTACCTGTCTGACCTGGTACCTACATCTATACCCGCAGCGACCTGTCTCAGAGCAGGGCTGGCATGTGGTGATGCTGTGCATGTGGGAGCAGACTTAATAATTATTATTAACCGAAGGCCAAGTGCAGGAGCACAGGACTAGGTCTCTTTGAGGGCCTGCAAGCATGCTCACCCTCTACTGCCCTCCCCATACTGCCCTCTGCCTCCTCCCCAGCCTGCACTGCCCCCCGCTCCCAGGCCTGACCTGCCAGGTCCCTGGTTTCCCTTCTCTCTAACATGCTCAGCAGGGACCCTGGGCCTGGGCATTTGAGCAGCAGGTTTGTGAGAAGCTGCTCCCTTTGTCTCTGTCTGAAGTCTCCCTGTCTGCCTCCCCTTTGGGGGTCATTAAGAATGTTGCATTTGGTTTAGGCAAGCAAGCCGGCATTGGGTTTCTCTGCGAGCATGGTTCATGGAATAATCCTGCCGGAACCTCCCGGGGACTCCCCCGTGGGCAGCGGGGGACAGTGTGTGAAGCCCACATGACATCCTGATGGCAGCAGGGCCTTGGCTTGGGGGACGCAGGGCCTCATGAAGAGCCGGAGGAGGTGTATGCAGGAGTGGGCAGGAGCACTCTGGACTCTTCCTTGGGCCTGGGAGAGGCAGAGGCTAACCACAGAGGGCGAGCTGTCAGCGCATGGGACTGGGTGCAAACATAGGCAGGGCCACCTTGCACCCTCCACGGCTCTTGTCCCTATTGTGTAGGTGTGAGTGATCAGGCTGTCCCGGGTCACCTTGTGGGTGTGATGGAGTCAGACCCGAGGGCCTCTGGTCTGCTCTGCTTCCCCGTACCACCACACCCGCCTGGCCCCGCTCTGCCATCGAATCTCAGCCCTCTGCCGTGATGCTGCCCTTTCCTTGGACTCTGACCTTAGATGTTGGTGCCTGACAGCAGCAGACCGGGGCCATGTCTGGCCTCCTCCAAAGCATCCGTTTCTTCTTGGGGAGCTTGCTTGGTTTTCCTACTTGCCCTGCTGGCCCCACTTATCCCCTATTGGACCATGCTGGAGGGTGGCCTGCAGGGCCCACATCATCACTCATGCCTGCTCCGTCCAAGTGGCTCTGGTGTGTGATGGTGCTTGGTGGCTTTCTTATACCACCCGCCCTCCATGGGAGCTGGCAGAAGGGCTGCTTTTTTCCAGCAGTGGGTAGGGCGGCCTCAGCTCAGCAGTGGTGGACGTGGATGCTGTTGCACCAGCTGGTGCTCTGGGATTGTTTAAAGAGAAGCATTTGGGGTTTCTTGGGCTTGCAGACCGAGCCTCCCGATTTCTGTGTGCTTCCACGAAGCGGAACCTGGTTAGAAGGGGGCTGAGCCGCTGGAGGGGTCTTCGTCTGTAACTGAAATGTAGTGGTCATAAGAGAGGCACAGGCATGTGTGTGTGTATGCAGGTGTATGTCCCAGGGCGAGGGTGCATGTGCGTGTGCGTGATGTGTACTGTGTGAGATATGGGCATCGATAGAACTACAGCATGTTCTAACCTAGTGCCCAAGCCCAATGCTCTTTGTCTAACTAGGCAGCTTCCATTAAAATTGGCTCAACTCTGCTGAAGTCTTTCCATAGGCCAGGCAGAGGGCTAGACTCTGTGGGTAACTGCCCCATGTGTTGAGCCAAATGGAGAGAAAGCCTTGGACTTGGCCTTGAGAGGGTCTGAGTCCTCCCCAGCTTTCTGAGGGTCCGAGTTCTCTCCCACCTTTGTAAACAGCACAACTGAAGTGACAGCATAGGGACTGGGCTGGCCCAGAAGTTTCCTAACCCAGCCTGGGGAGGGTCTTCAGGTAAGGCTTCCTGGTAGAAGTGGTGACAAAGCAGAGCCTTGGAGGAATGGGGGTAGGCACACAGGTTGGGAGAGGGCATTCCAGCCAATGAGCAGCATGGAAGGCCCAGAGCTGCCCAGGATGGAGGATGCTGGTGTCTTAGAGGAAGTGCAAGCAGTTCATTATGGTGTGGGGGGTGGAAAAGGTGAAGGGCTGGGAGGCAGGGCTCTGACCCTGATCACGGAGCATGCTTCATGCCACTGCAGCCAAATGTGTTGCTGCTGAGTGATTCTAGGCAGAAGAGTAATATGAACAGACTTGAATTTTAGGAGGATCCTGCTTGTTGAGAGTGAGCTGGAGGCAGCTCTGGTTTGGACATCTGGGTGGGAGATGATGACTGATATGAGGCCATGGCAGTGGGGTGAGGGGAGCTCAGAGGTCCTGGGAAGGGATCCTCCAGGGAAGACTTGGGGACTGATGAGATGCTGGGGAAGATGGAAGGACCAAGACGCCTGGATTGGGGTGTGTCTGGGGATAGGAAGCCACAGCAGCTGTCTGGAAAGATCCCTCTGTGCCCATCCTTGGGTTCCCCCTAACCTAAATAGTTTTGTTGCTGCTCATGGTGACTCCTTAATTATGCCTGAAACTTCTCCAGGTACAGTCTCTTTTCTCCCTCCACTGGGAGGAATTTAAGAGCTTGTTGACAGAGTCTACTCTTTGAACTGCTGTCTGAGATGGGCCATAGGTCCCCTGTGTGGATGGGTCCAGCCAGCACCCAGACCCCATGGAAGGGCTATGCCCAAAGGCTGTCTGAGTCCCCTGATGGAGTGAAGAGGAGAAAGTCACAATAATGATGATAATGATGATGATGATGGTAATAATAATAAGAAAAAGAAGAAGGAGGGGCACCTGGGTGGCTAGGTGGGTTAAGCCTCTACCTTTGGCTCAGGTCATGATCCCAGGGTCCTGGGATCGAGCCCCTCATCAGGCTCTCTGCTCAGTAGGGAGCCTGCTTCCTCTTCTCTCTCTGCTATTGCCTGCAGTTATCTCCTTTTTACAGATAAGGCAGCTGAAGCCCAGGGAGGTCCAGTGACTTACCAATGTCACCCAGGAAGAGAGGGGGACACCTGGGCCTTTGCCTCTACTTTTAAACTGACAGTGTGAGGGCACTGCTTGAACATGTGCTGTGTTCTAGGGTCTCTGGGGTTCTTGAACTACACCTTTCCATTTAATTTGCCTAGCAACCATGCAAGGTGAGGATTGTTTTTTCTTTCTTTCTTTCTTAGATTTATTTGTTTATTTTAGAGGGGTGAGGGGCAGAGGGAGAGGAGGCAGAAAACACTCAAGCAGACAATTGCAAAAGGCCCAACATGGGACTCTGTCCCAGAACCCTGAGACCATGACCTGAGCCAGAATCGAGTCGGACACTCAAGCAACCAATCTGAACCACTCAGGTGCCCCAAGGATTGTTTTTCTTAATTTGTCTATGAGTAAACCAAGATTTTAAATGATAGAGTCACTCTGCAAGGTCCTACTCTGTAGGGTTGGCATGCACACCTAGGTGACTGATGGCTAGTGTCTTTTTGTACCACTAGGCTATCCTACTTTTCACTTAGGGGTCTAGGGTGGAGTGGTGTTGAAGCAAACCATACAGATAGGGGCAGGTGCCCTCCCTAGGCACCTGTAGGCTGGCCCAGCTTCCGAACCTGGCTGCCCAGGAGAATCAGTATGGGAGATTTTAAGATGTGGTCACACCTGGGCCCAAGCTCTGATCAAATTGCAGTTCCACTTCTGGAGGTCAGACATGGGCAATTTATATTTTTAAAATGGCCCCAGCTGATTCTCATGCCCAGTTAAGGCACAAGACTACTGGTCCCAGACCTCAGACTGGTGACATGTAGATAGCAGGGAGCCTAGAGTCCCTGATGCTTCCTCCCTCTAGCTGCTGGACATGACTCTCTTGAGTCTGGAAAATCTCATTAAGGACAAAATCACTTTTTGTGATAGTTTTTTGTGCTGAATTTTGGAGGTGAACTCTGAAAAGGCCTGCATGAAGCCAAACCACCTGGCTTGTGAGCAGGAAAGGAGAGTAGATGAAGAAACATGAAATGGTACAGTTTCCCTCCAGTCTAGCACAGCTGTGGTGAGAAGTTCTCCCTGAACAGCCTGCCCTCCTTGCTGCACCTCATAACCCATTAGGAGCTCCTGGCTATGATGGGTGCAGTTCCTCCATGTACCTCAACTTCTGTAATCCCAGCAGTTCAGTGCCAGGGACAAGATGAATGTCAGGTCCCCTCCCTTCACGATTTCCACCTCTCTTTATTCAAGTGTTTCATTTTCTTCCTCCCAGAAGAAGCTACCTACCTTCTTTCCTTCCAGCACTTACTGATGGTTTCTTCTGTCTGTGCCAGGCCCTGTTGGAGGTGCTTTAGGGATTGTAGGAGTAAGCCAGTCTCTGCCTCTATTGAATTATCAGTACAAGGATCAGACAAGAAACACGTAGAAAAGGAAAAGGGCTCTTGGCCTTGGTCGGGGGACACAGTGCCCTTGGGGCTCAGAGGAAGCATGATTCCCTTGGCTGGTAGTCAGTAAAGGCTTCTTGAAGGAAGAGGCATTTTCAGCTGGTCTCTTAGTCCTGGGGGGAACCTGCATGTGAACAGAAGGAAGAGTAATTGAGGATGGAGTGGGGACCATCCAAAGGGAGAGGTGAGAGAAAATCCTTGAAAATTTTATGCACTGACAAGGACACTGTGGGGAATGTATGGGGAGTAGTGAATCAGTTTAGCTGGTGGAAGGTCAGTGAAGGGGGGAATAATGTTGGAAAGGTAGGTAGGGGCCAGGTCACAGCCTTGAAAGCTGTGATTGTCCGGACTGGTTTCATATTGGGTGGGGGGATAAGAGGAGAACTTTTGTAAAATAAATTAAGACGGGAGAGAAGGGACACAGGTCGAGCCACCAGGCCATTACAATGCAGGTTACCCATGACTAAGAGAGAAGAGCTTTGCTCCTCTGGTTTTCATAGGGATTCTTATCATAAAGACTGATCCCCATCTAAACTGTTAAAAGTCTCATTGCATTCAGTAACATTGATGTTCTGAGTTTGCTGGCCATACTGAGGAGTTGTTGGGTTTGGCCTTGACCCTGCTCCTGAAATGAGCAGGGCATCATTGAAGGAGCAGCAAGTAGAGGAGGGAAAAGAAGAAGGAGGTTGTTATAGTAGAACTTTTGTTAGATTGGTCTCTAAATCATGTTTTTGATGCAAATAGTGAATCATTGTATTTTTAAATATTTCAACTTGTAATTGCTCATTGCTGGTATGGTGATATAGTTTTTATCTTGTATATTTATCTTGTATCTAGCAATGTTGCTCAACTCATTTAGTTTTAGGTGTGTGTGTGTGTTTGTGTGCATCCCATCCAATTTTCTACATAAATGATCACATTGTCTGTGAATAAAGACAGTTTTAGTTCCTCCAATCTGGATATCTTTTCATTTTCTTGCCTTATTGCAATGACTCGAACTTCTGTTAAAAAAAATTTTTTTTAAAATGTTAAATAAAAGTGCTGAGAGTGAACATCCTGATCCTAGCAGGAAATCATTCAGGTGTTTGTTTTTTTTTTTTGTTTTTTGTTTTTGTTTTTTTTTTTACCACAATTAAGTATGATTTTAGGTATAGGTTTTTTGTAGATGTCTTTTATCAAGTCAAGTTTCCTTCTCTGTATAGTTTTCTGAGAGTTTTTATTAGGATAACTTTGAATATATACATATTATATATATATAAAATGTACATATATATATATAATGTTAGTATGGTAAATTATATCAGTTGATTTTTAAATATTAAATTACTTTTATATTCCTGAGATTAAATCCCACTTAATCATGATTAATTATCATTTTTATATATTGTTGGACTTTATTGCTGAATTAAAAAAATCTGTATTCATGAGGGATATTAATATAGTTCATTCTTTTTTCTTATAATGTCTTCAGGGTTGTCAGGGTAATTTGTTACTGGGGTGATTTTGGCTTAGTAGAATGAACTGGGGAATATTCATTCCTTTAAAATTTTCTGGAAGAGTCCATGTAGAATTGGTATCATTTCTTTCTTAAATGTTTGACAGAATGCCCCAGTGAAGCCATTGGGGTCTAGAGTTTTCTTTGTTGGAGGTTTTTAAACTACAAATTCCATTTCTTCAGTGCACTTTAAGGCTGTTTAGATTATTTGTTTTTTCTTGAGTGAGCTTTACTAGTTTATATATTTCAAATTGATCCATTTCATCTATGTTGTTGAATTTACTGCTGTTCATAATATTCCCTTATTATCCATTTAATATCTGTGGAATCTATAGTTATGTTACCTCTCATTCTTGACATTGGTAATTTGTATTTTCTGGCTTTATCCTGATTAGTGTGGCTAGAAGTTTGTCCTTATTAGTGATTCAAAAAAGTTAGCTTTTGGTTTCATTGATTCCCCTGTTTTCAGTTTTATTAATTTTTGATCTAAACTTTATTATTTACTTTTTTTCTACATACTTTGGATTCAGTTTGCTCTTTTTTTAAAGTCCTTTTTTTCAAAAAAAGCAGTCTTAGTTTTTTTTCCCTTTTCCTTCCTTCTTTCTTTCTTTCTTTTTTTTTTTTAAGATTTTATTGATTTATTTGACAGAGAAAGAGAACAAACAGGGGGAGTGGCAGGGAGAGGGAAAGGGAGAAGCAGGCCACTTCCCTCTACCCCCTGCCACTATGGAGAAGGGAGTCTGATGTGGGGCTCCATCTCAGGACCCTGGGATCATAACCTGAGCTGAAGGTAGATGCTTAACCCACTGAGCCACCCAGGCACCCTAAGAGCAGTCAGGTTTACAACAAAATTCAGACAGAGGTACAGAGAATTCCCACATACCTCTGCCTTCACATGTGCTTAGCCTCCTCTGTTATCAACATTACTTACCAGAGTGCCAGAATGATAATTGTTTGTTTAACTGAGGATGCACCCACACGGACATGTTATAACTACCCCGAATCTGTAGTTCAACTTAGGATTCACTCTTGGTGTTGTACATTCTGTGGGTTTGGACAAATGTATAATGACATATACAATCATTATGATGTTACATCAGGTACTATAGTATACAAAGTATTTTCACTGCCCTAAAAATTCTCTGTGTTCTTCCTACTCATCTCTTCCTTCCCACCTCTGGCAAACACTAATCTTTTTATTGTCTCTATTGTTTTGCCTTTTTCAAAATGTCATGTAGTTGGAGTTGTAGAGTATATAGCCTTTTCAGATTGGCTTTTCACTTAGTACAAGCAGATTTTGTGTTTTGCTTTATTGAGCTTCACAGATAATGCCCCCCCCCTCTTTTTTAACGAATTGAAGGTTTGTGGCAACCTTGTGTTGAACAAGTCTATTGGTGTTATTTTCCCAATAACATTTGCTCATTTTGTGTCTCTGTATCCCATTTTGGTAATTCTCGCAATATTTCAAACTTTTTCATTATTATTATATCTGAATTGCTGCAGTCTCATGATAAAACTAACAGATGAGGATTTGTTTCTTACGGTTGAGCAAGGAAAGTGGCTTATAGAGGTGGGATCTGTTCCTGGTAAAGATGCTGTGAAGACTGTTGAGATGGCAACAAAGAATTTCGAATATTATCTAAACTTAGTTGATAAAGCAGTGGCAGTTTGGAGAAGATTGACTCCAATTTGGAAAGAAGTTCTGCTGTGGGCAGAATGCTAGCAAACAGCATCACATGTACAGAAAAGTTGTTTGTGAAGGGAAGAATCAATTGTGGCAAACTTCATCATTATCTTAAGAAATTGCCAAAGCCACCTCGGTCTTCAGCTGCCACCACCCTAATCAGTCAGCAACCATCTGCCTCAAGGCAAGACTCTCCACCAGCACAAAGATTATGACTTGCTGAAAGCTCAGATGATGTTTAGCACTTTTTTTTCCAATAAAGTATCTCTAAATTAAGGTATGTACATTGTGTTTTTTAGACATAATGCTTTGCTACACTTAGTAAACTACAGTTTTGTATAAACATAACTTTTATGAGCACTGGGAAACCAAAAAGTTCATTTGATTTACTTTAGAGTGATGTTCGCTTTCTGCGGTAGTCTGGCACCAACCTGTAATCATCTCAGCTATGCCTTTAAAATGTATTTAAGGTTCTTTCATATCTTTTCATGGCTTGATAGCTCATTTATTTGTAGCACTAAATACTATTCCATTGTCTGGATGTACCACAGTTTACTTATCCATTCACCCACTGAAGGACATCTTGGTTGCTTCTAAGTTTTGGAAATTAGGAATTAAACTACTGTAAACATCCTTGCTCAGGTATTTGTATGGATATAACTGGTTTTTTTTTTTTTTTAAAGATTTATTTATTTATTTATTTGATAGACAGAGATTACAAGTAGTCAGAGAGGCAGGCAGGGAGGGAGGAGAAAGCAGGCTCCCCGCTGAGCAGAGAGCCCAATGCAGGCCTCGATCCTAGGACCCTGAGACCGTGACCTGAGCTGAAGGCAGAGGCTTTAACCCACTGAGCCACCCAGGCGCCCCTGGATATAACTTTTTAACTCCTTTGAGTAAATGCCAAGGAGTGTGATCGCTGGATTGTATAGTAAGAATATGTTTAGTTTTGTAAGAACCTCCAAAAAGTCTTCCAACGTGGTTGTACCATTTTGCATTCCCCCAGGCATTATAGGAGAATTCTTGCTGTTCTGCATCCTTGTCAGAATTTGCTATTGTCCGTGTTTTCATATTTTGGCCATTTTAATAGGTATGTAGTGGTATTGCATTGTTGTTTTAATTTGCACTTCTCTAATGGTAGATGATGTGGACCATCTTTTCATATGCCTATTTGCCATCTGTATGCCTTCTTAAGTGAGGTTTCTAGGAAGGTCTTTGGCCAATTTTTAAAATTGAGTTGTTTGTTTTTATTGAGTTTTAAGGGTTCTTTTGTCACATGTGTCTCTTGCAAGTATTTTCTCCTGGTCTGTAGCTTTTCCTCTAATTCCCTTGTTACTATCTTTCACAGAACAGAAGATTTAATTATTTTTTTTATTTTTAATTTTTTTAAATTAACATATAATGTATTATTAGCCCCAAGGGTACAGGTCTGTGAATCATCAGACTTACATACTTCACAGCACCCACCATATCACATACCTTCCCCAATGTCCATAACCCCACCCTACCTTCCTCTCCCTACCCCCCCTCCCCCCAGCAACCCTCAGTTTGTTTTGTGGGATTAAGAGTCTCTTATGGTTTGTCTCCCTCCTGATCCCATCTTGTTTCATTTATTCTTTTCCTACCCCCCACACCCCCCACATTGCCTCTCAACTTCCTCATATCAGGGAGATCATTTGATAATTGTCTTTCTCTGATTGACTTATTTCGCTAAGCATAATACCCTCTAGTTCCATCCACGTCGTTGCAAATGGCAAGATTTCATTTCTTTTGATGGCTTCATAGTATTCCATTGGGAATAGAAGATTTTAATTTGATGAAGTCCAGCTTATCAGTTATTTCTTTTGTGGATCATATTTTTAGTGTTGTATCTACAAAACAATCTATACCCAAGGTCATCTAGATTTTTTCCCCCATTTTGTCTTCTAGGAGTATTATGGTTTTGTGTTTTACATTTAAGTCTAATGTACATTTTGAATTAATTTTTGTGAAGGGTATAAAGTCTGTGTGTAGATTCACTTGTTTGCATGTGGATTTCCAACTGTTGAAGAAACAGTCTTTGCTCCACCGTAGAGCCTCTGCTCCTTTGTCAAAGATCAGTTGATTATATTTATGTGGGACTACTTCTGGACTCTCTGTTCTGTTGACCTATTTGTCTGTTCTTTTGCCAGTACGACCCTGTCTTGATTATTAGTAAGTCTTGAAGTCATGTAGTGTTAGTTCTCCAGCTTTGTTCTTGTCCTTCAGTGCTGTGTTGGCTGTTCTGCAGCTTTTGCCCCTCTATGTACACTTTAGAAACCGTTTGTCAATATCCATAAAATAGCTTGCTGGGATTTTTATTAGGATTGCATTGAATCTTATAGAGCAATTTGGGAAGAACAGATATCTTGGCAATATTGAGCTTTTCCTATCCATGAACATGGAAAATCTCTCTCTATATTTAGTTCTTTCATTTTGTTCATCAGAAATTTGTAGTTTTCCTCATATAGATCTGATAATATATTTCTGTTAGGTTTATACCTAAGCATTTCTTTGGGTGCTAATATGAATGGTATTAAGTTTTCAATTTCAAATTCTAATGTTCATTGTTGGTATATGGGAAAGCAATTGACTTTTGTGTATTAAACTTATATCTAGCAACCTTACTGTTATCATTTATTAGTTCCAGAAGGTTTTTTTGTCAGTTATTGTGGATTTTTTCTACATAGGTGATTATGTTATCTGTGAATAAAGACAGTTTTTATGTCTTCCTTTTTTTTTTTTTTAAAGATTTTATTTATTTATTTGACAGAGTTCACAAGTAGGCAGAGAGGCAGGCAGAGAGAGAGGAAGGGAAGCAGGCTCCCCGCTGAGCAGAGAGCCCGACGTGGGGCTCCATCCCAGGACCCTGAGATCATGACCTGAGCCAAAGGCAGAGGCTTAACCCACTGAGCCACCCAGGTGTCCCTATGTCTTCCTTCCTAATCTGTATGCCTTTTATATCCTTTTCTTGCATTTTGACATTTTAGTAAGGGTTCCCACTATGATGTTGAAAAGGATTGATGAGAGAAAACATCCTTGCCTTGTACCTGATCTTAGTGGGAAAGCTTTGAGTTTGATGTTAGCTGTAGGTTTTTTTGGAGACCGTCCTTATCGCGTTGAGGAAGCTCCCTTCTAAGTTTGTTGAGAATTTTTTTTTTTTTTTATTACAAATGGGTGTTGAATATTGTCAAATGCTTTTTCTGCAGTTGATGTGATCATGTGATTTTCTTTTTTAGTCTCTTGATATGATGGATTATGCTTATTGATTTTTTGAATGTCAAACCAGCCTTCTATACCTTGGATAAGTCCCAGTTCATCATGGGGTATGATTCTTTTTATACATTGTTACATGTGATGTGCTAATTTGTTGGGGGTTTTTGCATCTATGTTCAGGAGACATATTGATCTGTAGTTTTCTTTTTTCATAAAATCTTTGGTTTTGATATTAGGGCAATGCTGGCCTCATTAGAATGAGTTAGGAAGTATTCCCTCTGCTGCTGTCTTCTGAAAGAGATAGTTGAGAAATGGTGTGATTTATTTCTTTATGTTTGGTAGAATTCAGCAGTGAACCCATATGGGCCTGGTACTTTCTATTTTGTAAGGTTATTAACTATTGATTCAATTTCTTTAATAGATATAGACCTAATCAGATCATTTGTTTCTTCCTGTGGGGGTTTGTCTTTCAAGGAATTGGTCCATTTCACCAGGGTTATCAGACTTGTTCATAGTGTTCCTTTATTATCTTCTTAATTTCCATGGGATCGATAGTGATGGTCCACTCTTTCATTTCTGGTATTAGTAATTTGGGCTTAATTCTTTTTTTTCTAAATCTGCCTAGGTGAGGCTTACAGATTTTATTTTATTCCTTCTTTTCAAAGAACTAGCTTTGGTTTTGTTGATTTTCATTATGGATTTCTTCTTTTCACTTTCATTGATTTCTGCTCTAATTCTTATTAATTATATTCTTCTGCTTGGTTTAAAATTAATGTGCCCTACTTTTAGTTTCCTAAAGTGAAGCTTAGATTATTGACTTTAGGTCTTTCTTCTTTTTTAATTTATGCATAGAGTGCTATAAATTTCCCTCTAAGCACTGTTTTCCCTGCATCCCACAAATTTTGATAAATTGTGCTTTCATTTTTATTTAATTCAAAATATTGACTCATGTGTTATTTAGAAGTATGTTATTTAATCTACAAGTACTTGGGATTTTCCAGCTATTTTTTACTGGTTTCTAGTTTAATTCCATTATGGTCTCAGAGCAGAAATTGCATGATTTCTCTCCTTTTAAATTTGTTAAAGTGTGTTCTGTGGCTGAAAATGTGGTCTATCTTGAAGATTCTCTGTGAGCTTGAGAAAAATGTGTGTTCTGTTGTTGTTGGACGAAGTAGTCAATAGAAGTCAATTAAATCCAGTTGACTGATGGTGTTGCTGAATCCAACTATATTCTTATTGATTTTCTGCCTGCTAGGTCTGTCCATTTTTTGAGTGAGGGGTGTTGAAATCTCCAACTATGATAGTGGATTCATCTACTTCTCCATACAGTTCTATCAGTTTTTGTTTCATGTAGTTTGATGTTCTGTTTTTAGGTGCATGCACATTAAAATTGTTATGTCTTCGTGGAGAATTGACCTCTTTATCATTATGCAATACCTTTTTTTATCCCTGATATTTTTAGTTAGTTTCACTTTTGCTCTGTCTGAAATTAATATAGTCCCTCCTGCTTTCTCCTGATAAGTATTAACACAGTGCATTTTTCTCTGTCCATTTTCTTTTGACCTATACATGTCTTTGTATTTCAAGTCGACTTCTTATGGACAGTTTATAGTTGGGTCATGTTTTTTGATCCATTCTGACAATCTCTGTCTGTTAACTGGTGCATTTAGACCACTGAGATTCAAAGTGATTGTTGATATAGTTGGAATAATATCTATTGTATTTATACTGCTTTGTGTTTGTTGCCCTTGTTCCTTCTTCCTGTTTCGATCTTCTACTCTTTTTCTGCCTTTTGTGTGTTCTGTTTTGTTTGTTTATTTGTTTTTTTGAAAGAGAGAGAGAGCACAAGCAGGGGGCAGGGGAAGGGCAGAGGTAGAGGGAGAGAGAATCCCAAGTGGGCTCCATACTCAGCATGGAGCTGGACACGGAACTTGATCTCACGATACTGAGATCATGATCCAATAAAGAGTCAGATGCTTAACCAGCAGAGCCACTGAGGCATCCCTGCCTTTTGTAGTTTTAACTGAACATTTATTTATATTTGTTCTATAATGTCAATCTCAATTCAAGTTTGAAAATTTGTATTTACAAATAGAGTGCAGTACATTCCTAGGAGAATATTTTTATTTGTGTTTATTATTTTTTTCAAAAAAAATGAAAGCACAACACAATTATTATGATAATTGGGTAGCTTAATGAACATCTTGCTTCTTCGGTGTCTCTAATTACTCAATATTTAAATGAAAATTTGGGTTTTCCTGTTGGTTTTCAGCTGGAGCTGAGAAATCGGATTCTCTTCCTTTCCCAAACTTGGACATTTTTTACATTTTTGCAGCATTTCAACTAATGCCTATGAGTTTTTGGTTTAAGTTCAGAGTTGCAAAATATAGATGAGTGCCTTGCATCCGTCCTTCAGGTAGTCGCCGGACAGCCTATAACAGACATACAGAATAATTTGTGAATAAGGTATGTTCTGCTTTCTCTGGAATCAGGGATTAAGGGCTCTAACTGGGAATATGGGCTGTCACCACTTCAAGACTGCTGTCATGCTGGAGATTGAGTGGAGCAGGTCAAGTAAAAATGTCAAAATGCTTTCCTATTGCTTTCAAGTTTCTTTTTTTTTTTTTTTTTAATTAACATTCTCTTGGCCCTGTAAACCTTTGACTCTTTTCTAGAGTTCTGACAAAGTTGTTTCTGGCTATTTCTGCTGTGTGTGTGTGTATTTATGTGTGTGCATATGTGTGTGTGCACATGCTTTAATTTTTCTCTGTGGATATGAGAGCTTAAAGCTGCTTCCTTTGCTGCCATTTGCTCCACCTTCATTTTTTGGAAGATATTTTTGTTGGGTATAAAAATCTAGGTTCATAGTTTTTCTCTTTCAGTACCTTAAAGTTGTTGCTCCATTGTGTTCTCTTTTGCATTGTGTCTGATAATACGTATATTGTCATCTTTATCTTGTTCCTCTGTAATAACATGTCTTATTTCTTTGGCTGCTTTAATGATTTTTGTCTGTATTCCAGTTTTGAGCATTTCAATTATGATATGCCTTGATGTAGTTTTCTTCTTCATGTTTCTTGTGCTTGGGATTTCTTAAGATTCTTAAATCTGTGGGTTTATAGTTTCCATAAAACTTGGAAATTTTTCATGAATTATTTCTATGAATATATTTTCTTCTCCTTCTCCCTTTCCTCTCCTCTGGGACTTAAATTACACATATATTAGACCATCTAAAGTTGCCCCACAGCTCACTATATTTTTCTTTATTCTTCCTTCCTTCCTCCCTCCCTTCCCGTCTTCCTTCTTTCCTTCCTGCCTTCTCTTTCTCTTCCTCCCTCCATCTCTCTCTTTCTTTCTTTTCCCTCTTTTCTGTATTTCATTTTGGATACTTTCTTTTACCACCTTTTTAAGTTCTTTTTTTCCCTGCTACATCTCATCTGGCGCTAATTCAGTTTAGTTTATTTTTTATCTCATACAATTCAGTTTTTCTCTCTAGAATTCTAATTTGCATCTTCTTTTCAATCTTTCATGCTTTTGTTTAACTTTTGAACATACGGCATATAGTATATGGGACTATATGCCGTATGTATAATAAGGACTGTTTTAATATCGTCATCTGCTAATTCTGACATCTTTGCCAGTACTGGTTTGGTTTGGATTGATTGATTTTCTTTTCTTGTGGGAAGTATAGTTTACCCTTGAACAACATGGGTTTGAACTCCGTGGATTCACTTATTCACAGATTTTTTTTTCCCCAAATAAATATACTACAGTAGTGTTAAAGTATTTTCATGATTTTAAAATAATATTTCTCTCTAGCTTACTTTATTGTAAGAATAGAGTATATAACGCATATAACACACACAATATGGCTAATCGACTCTTTAAGTTATTGGTGAAGCTTCTAGTCAATGGTAGGCTATTAGCAGTAAGGTTTTGGGGAAATAAAAAGTTATATATGAATTTTTGACTGCACAGGGATTGGCTCCTCTAACCCTCATGTTGCTCAAGGGTCAGCTGTATTTTCCTGCTTCTTTTAAAAAATCCTGAGTTTTGATTGGGTTATAGATATTGTGATGGATATTTTTGTATTCCAAGTAATATTCTTGAGCTTTATTCTGGGATGTGGTTAAGTTATTTGGAAACAGTTTGATCCTTGTGAGTCTTGCTTTTACCACTTGTTAGGCAGGTTCACAGCTATGACAGCTGGGGCGAGAACTTTTAATGTAATCTACTCAAAGTGGATCATGAGATTCTGGTTGAAAATGGCACTGTTCTTGGCCCTTTGTGAAGTACTAGTCCCTCAAATCTTTTGGAGTGGATCTTTTCCTGACCTTGGAAAAGATCATCTCTGTTGAGTACTTCAGCGGGATCTTTTGAAAAATCTCCAGATTTCTCTCCTTGTGTATATCTCTCTTTGGTACTCTGTCTTGATACTCTGGCTGCCTCTATCTCCCTCAATGCTCAGATTCAAATCCTCAGCTCAGGGCATCTGCTGGACTCTGCCTGTGTTCCCCCTCCCCCCAACCCCTGCCAATGTTGTTCTGGAAACTTAAGGGAGTAGGCTGAGGCAATTGCAGGGCTCATCTTTTTTATTTTCATCCCTCAGGGATCACTGTCCTTTGTTGTCTCATCTCCAGTATCTTGAAAACCGTTGTTTCATATACTTTACCATTTTTGGGTGTTGTTTCAGGAAGGAGGGTAAATCTGGTCCCTGTTACTCCATCTTGGTCAGAAGCAGAAGTCTGAGGTGTTTTTAAAAATATGGGTAATTTGACTTTATTTAATGACGGGGGGAATGGAGAAGATGAAGATGTGAGGGATGGTGGACAGGAGGCAATTGTTGGAATGAGATGAGAAGGGACAATTTAATGTTTTAATCTGCCACTGACCAATACTCTTTCCAGGCTCCTGTGGGTATTGGGAAGAATAATTCCTAGCAGCCCCTGCCTTCAAGGAGCACATGATCTGAAGGGGCAGGAGAAATGGTTTATAGTTGTTTTAATCAAGAGGTACAGTTGCTGAGACAAAGCAGATGTTTCATGTTTCCAAACTATGAAGAATTAGATTCATTTAAAACATTTTTCACTGAATGCAATTATAAATGCAGTTCCAAGAAAGCCTACAAATCAGGATAGATTTGTTCAGCCATTAAGAGAAGAGGATGGTTAATTTTGTGAGGTGTCTGTAGGAAGGAGCTTGAGACTCACGTGTGAGCCTCCTTGGTCTTTCCTCTGCAGGAAGCCATGGTGCCCCCTTGCACAATAAAATGGGATAATGGCAGGCATCTTGTAGGGTTTTCATGGAATGTACATGTAAGTCACCCATCAGGGTGCCTAACACCTAAGAAGTGATCAGCAAATGGGGTTCCCATGTCTGTGCAAATGAGTCCTGTTAGTGTCTTTGCATAGTGTGATGTTCTGATGGGCATTTCCACATGGGTCCCAAGTTTCTATGCCCATCAGCGTTGGAGCCTTCCCAGACAGGAGCTGTGGTGGCTTTCTGCATTCTGAGAGATGCCATTTCTGGCTCCTGTGGACCCCTTCTTCATTCAGAGTTACTCCCTCTTGATCCCCTTCATCAGACAAGTCTGAAGGCCCAGAAGGACAGCAGGAAGCAACGGGATGTAACCTCCATCTCCAGAATATTGCTGCCAGCCTGCCTCAAAAGAGCATTCTGCTTCAGAGTTGACCCTGAGGAAAGGGCCAGCTGCGGTCAGGGAGGAAGAGGGGAAGGACTGAGGACCAAGACAGGAGAAGCCCTAATGAACAAAGGGTCCATGCAGGCCAGGGCCCAGGTGCCCCAGAGGAGGCAGAAGTGGGATCTCTCAGAATGCTGCCCTTTGCGTGCACGTGTGTGGGGGGTGGGCATGGCGATATAAGCTGGAGCATCGGCTTTGCAGTCTCAGTGAGGTCAGCACCCCAGGAGCCCGGGACCTCTCTGTGCCCTGCATAGGTGACAGGCGACATCATCTCAGAGCCCATCCTAAGTTGGCTGGATGGAGTTATCCTGCTCCTCCCCCCCTCAGGGACCTTGGAGCTAATTTGAGGGACTGGCATGTATGAGCGATGGAAGACTCCTAGTGTGCCTGGCCCTTGACACACAGTTTGTCCTCCTGACATCTTAAGAATGCCCTGGGGGGTAGGTATTGACTTTTTTATAAGAAAGCTGACGTTCACAGAGGTGAAGGGACTTGTTCAAGGTCATGGATATGTCTTAGCTTGGATCTTAGCTCAAAACTGTCAGCCTCCAAACCTCAATCCTTCTAATGTGCGCCCCCCCACCATAGGTTCTGTTCCTGTTCTGGAAATCTGGTTTGGTGTCATCATCATGCAATAGGCCTAGTTAGAAAGCCAGCCAGGGGCACGTTCATGGCAGCCTGCAAAGTCCCGGCACCTGTGCTGTCCTGGGCAGGTGCATGTGGCATTTGTTTGCTCCTTCCTTGCATTGTCAGAATAGGCCAGCCTGGGTGACAGTGACAACAGCCTCCAATCCCGGTGACCAGTATCTCACGCAGGCTACACATCCATCATGGGCTGGCCTGAGGGCACTGCTAGCCTGTCATCATCCTCCGCACTTCAGGAATCAGGCTGAGAAGCCACCACTCTCCGCCATGCCTTTGGTGATATGGGTAGAGAAGTATGAACCAGCTCAGAGTTCTGCATGTCCCAACCCGCTTCCATTTCACTGGCCCGAGTAGGTCACTAGTCAGGCTTGACAGTGGTGTGGGGGAGCATCTCCAACGGTAACAGTCGCCAGTGGCTGCTCGGTTCCACTCTCTGATGACTTTCAGAGCTCCTGGGGGTGCTTCCTCACCCCAGGCTGGAGTTGGAGCTGCCCAGCTCTCTGCCTTCAGGAGCTCACCCTCTAGTGGAGGGTGGTCACAACCCCAAGAAAGGGATGCCCCTGGGAGAGCACAGGGGTGTGGGGTACCCAAGACCTGTGACACATTTTGCTCACGGAGAATTGCTGGAGGTGGGGGGAGACCACATCAGAGCCTCCAGTTCAAGGATGAGAAATCCCCAACAAGGGACAAGAAACGAAGGGGCTTTGCAGTCTGAGGGACAGGTGTGCAAAGGCATGGAACCAGAGCCAAGAACATGGTGCTGGGTGAAGGCCAGGGGTTGTGTGTTTGGAGCCCCAGGGTCCTATGGGATTGTGGTGAAGAGGAAGGGGCTGAATCAATGGGAGGCCCGGGGTTGAGGCCTTCTCGGCTTCTGCTGTCCGCCTGCTGAGCCCTGGTGACAGGGTTCTGGCCAGTGTGTATGGAGAGCACTGGGCACCCTTGCTTTGAAAGCCCAGCTAGGCACCTTGCATGCATCAGCCATCAGCTCAGCCTGGGTCATTCCTGGCTGTAGCAGGGGTCTAGACCCTGCTTGCTTCTGCTGGCAGCCTCTGCTGTTCACCCTGGGGTGGCAGGTGGGGATGAATCAGCTTCATTCTTGGAGAACAAAAGCTCCTAGGTTGCCAGGGAGATGCAGGGGCTGCTGCCTGCACTTCCCGGAGTTGTGGTTTGGTGTGGGCAAGAAATGGGGACTCGGCGTGCCTGGAGTGGAGCTTTGTCCTGGGCAGGGCAGGGCTGTGTTGAGCTGCCTTTCCATGCCTTCCTTATGGAGGGAGGCTCTCTGTGGGTCAGTGCCGAGCCAGGCTCCCCTGCCAATTGCCATGTGAGTTTAGGCCCCCTGGTCTGCTCTCTATTTCCTTAAATTGAGATAATACCTGGCTTGCAGGGTGGTTGAGGTATTTCATGAGAGCAGAGGTGGAAAGCCCCCTGTCTGATCATTTATTCAATAAATTCTTATTGCTGTCTGCCGTGTGCAAGCACTGTACCAGGGTGGAATCTATGCAGTGACGTGGGGCTGACGTGGCCTCGTGATGAACAGAGAGCCTGGCTGGCACGGTGCTGTGCACACAGGAGCACTTACTGAATGGTGGTTAATATTGTTCTTGAGGTCAGGAGCTCTGTGAGTGGGGTGTGGGGGGTGCTAGGAGAGGAGCATTTTTGGGAAGTGGAGGGATGGAGGGAGTTCCAGTCCCTGGTGCCATAGCCCTGCTGGAAAGAGGGTGAGGGTCATTGGACGACCCTTCCATGAACTTAAGCTTCCTCATGACTGTGAGTCCCAGCGTGCAGGGGCGCCCTAGAGGGTTTCCTGAGCCTGGCTCAGGGAGAGCTGCTGCATTTGCCTTTGGAGCCTGCCTGGGAGCCCCAGTCCAAGGATGAGCTGGCTTTTCCCTCCTCTCAATTAGCAGGTTCGGAGTGGGCTGTGGCGAAATGCATGGGGACGAGGAGCCTAGCTGACAGCCTCTCAGAAGTTGGGGGTTGGGAGAGTGGGGCAGAGGGCCTCCCCTGCAGAAGGCTCCATCTCATCTGCTCTGCCCCCCCACTTCATGCACAGATGGGGGAAGGCGTAGGTCAGATTTAGGGGCTTCCCGGCTGTGTGCGAGTGCTGAGAATCTGTGAGGTGCATTTGGGGGTCCGACGTAGTATTGGGGTTGATGATATTGAGGGCCATCAGGGGTGCCCTGTACGTGAATGCTCTGGGATGGGGCCTGGGGGAGGGAGAAGGGTATGCTTGGGGAACTTCCCGAGAGAGTCATTGTTGCTGTGCCTTGGGGGTTGATGGCAGGTCCTGGGGTCACAGCTGGGGCCAGAGGTATGCTGGGGAGTCTGTGATGATGGGGGTATTAGGAGAGGATCACGATAGTGTGGCGAGGGGGGGTCAGTGAGGATGAGGGAGCTCTCAGCCGCTGTCCCATAGGCTTTGCGTTTGAGCTCTGCCGCGTCTGTTTCTGGTCCCTGGGCCCCAGGAAGGCAGTTTGGGCTTGAGCCTCTGTGAGGGGTTCCTGGGCAGAGAGGTATCTATGTGGCCTGGGGACCTGGGGATGGGGTGAGGGGGTGAAGGGGTGGGGACAGGGAGCTGTAGATCAGCCAGCATGGAGGGGGAGGGGCTGAGCCCCAGCATCCAGGAGCCAGGGGTGTGGGAGGCTGGGCTGCTTCTCCCTGCGACTTTGCAGATGCTCAGGGTCATTACTTGCCGTTGTCACCAGGGAAAGTTGCAAAATGAAAATTAACTGTCAGAGAAGATTGATTCGTTTGATGTCTAACCAGGAGCAGCCTTTTATTACTGTAAAATGCTGATTTCCATTCATTGCCAATGACAGGTGAGTCTTAGTGGCACTGAAGGAAGACAGACCCCCAGTCAGAACCCACAGAACACATGGCCCTCAGGGCCCAGCTCTCCTCCATCGTCTGAGGCTGTGGGAGTGAGACTCAGTGTCTGATTTCACTCATGGGACAAGAACAGGTCTGTGGGTGGGCTACCCACGGGCAGGTCTGGTGGTGAGACTTGGGGCTCTGGATTCAGACACATCTGGGTTTAAATTCAGGCTGGGCCACTTAGAAGCTCTGTGCCCTGGGCAAGCCTGTGTCCTCATCTGTGAAATGGAAGGGGCATACCTCTCTAAGTCTTAGACTTTGGAGCACTTGGCACAGTGCCTGGCACCTGTTCTCAGGGGACAGGGCTGGAGGGATCAGAAGCTGATGTGATTCAGGACTCAGATCATTTTCCCAGGAGCAGCATTGATCAGGGGTGCCCATGAGCTAGAGGGTGGACCTGAGTCAAAAGAGGCAGAACAGTCAGGGAAGTAAAGTAGGAGGCTAGTGAGGGTAGTTATCTGAGATGAGACTGTGCTCAAGCAGGGGAAGTCCAGGAGCACATGCCTACTGGGAGCTGGGAGCAGCCCCAGTGTGTGGCCAGGGGTGTTTCCTCTTGCCTCCAGCACTTTTAATTTCTTAAATGTAGCTAGGAAAAAAAGGGCTGGGCTAGTTGAGGTCTCACCAGGTCTCAGTAATGGACGGCAATGATCAGGGGGTTTCCTGGAGGTTAGGAGGCAGCAGCCATTCTCCCCTGGGGACTTCTGTGGTTGGCAAAGGGTATACGGTTGGTGACAGGTTGGAGGGGCTTCCTCATCTGGGGGGTTGGGGAAGAGGGGGCAAGTAGTGACACAGCAATCGAGTGGGAGGTCTCTGTGTTGGGCGTCTGTCTGCCCGCATGCCTGCCTCTTTGTTGCTTGGAAGGAGGCAGGGGCTGGGCCTGCAGCTGCCTGGGCAGAGCGGCTCCTGCGTGGGACACAGCTCCTCTCTCTGGTGACAGACTCACCGCATCGCTCCCCACTCACCTCAACAGTCTGCGTGGGGCCTTGGGCCAGCCTCTCCTGAGCAAGAAGATTGTGGAAGTGTCCTTCTTCGGGTGGAGCTGCCAGCCCTCTGAGAGGTTCAGGGAATGGACCTGGCTGGGGAGAGCCCCCAGAGGGGTGTGGTGAGCTCAGGCTGGGGGTGCCCTGACCACTGCTGCATCTGTGGGGCCCTCATCCAAAGCTCTGTGGTCGGGTGTGTGTGGGGGGTTGCATCAGGGTCCAGGTGTCACCCGGTGCTGGGTTCCAGCCTGCAGGATAGGGCACAGACCCAGCCCTGGCAATGAGGGTACAAGGCATCCCCAAGGGGCAGATGAGTTATAGAGAGGACAGGTAGGAAATTCCAGCAAGTTTCTAGGCCAGGGAGATGCTGCAGAGGAGGAATGGAAATGAGAAATGAGGGACACATGGGTAGGGGGCTGCCAGTCTCTGGGGTACGGGATGTTAAAGCCTGAGGGTTATGGGGTTTCACTTGCCAATTGGGCTAGGCTCTTACTCCAGGGTGGGGTGATGCTGCAGCTGCTGGGTAGGGAGAGGAGGGTGCCCAGCTGGGCATCATCATGGGGCATCCTGACCTGGCATTACGTAGAGAGGTTGGTGAGATCCTTACTGAAAATGAGGTAGATGGACAGGAGGTCTCATGCTGCAGGGAAAAAAACAAAACCAAAACAAAAAAACCCCAAACCAGGAACTGGGAAGGGGGGATAGAAGGCCTGGATTCTGCTTCTAGTTCTGCTGTGAACTTGATGAGCCCTGGACAAGTCCCCTCCCCTCTCTGGCTTCCAAATTTTTCCTCTGTAAAATGCAAGCCATGGAATAGAAAAAGGGACTTCAGATGTTTTCAAGAAGTGGGACCCTTTGTTCAAATGAAGTATTCCATGACCCCTCCTGACTATGACCACTCTTAACTGAGTGAAATGGGTAGAGTGGTTGAAGTAAGGGGACCAGGTCGCTGCTCTACTCCCCTCTCTCTTGAATTCAGGACACATTTAGGTCCCAGTGGTCAAGCTCATCCCCAAAGCTCTGCTTACACACACTTGTGGATTTTAAACATTATATATATATATATTAAACCAATTTTTATTGAACATTTACTATGTGCCAGGCACTGTTCCAAGCACTTACGCAAATATTAACTCTTTTATTTCTCACAGTAGCCCTAAGAAGGAGGTGGTAAAACGGAGGCACAGAAAGGTGGTGACATTTCAAGGTCACACAGCTTCTGAGTGGCACAGCCAGGATTCCAGCCCAGGCAGTGGGGTCTAGGTTCCAGGTGTTCCCCTGTTCCCTATACCAGTAGGTAACAGAAGGAGGTGGCGTGTCTACTGGTAGAAGGAGGACCCAGCAGGTAATGAACTCAGTTGTTGCAGGCTCAGGGAACAGTCTCTGGAGACCTTCCCCGTGGGGTCTGCCTCTCGCCAAGCTGGGAGAGGCCTATCCTGGCTGCTGGGACCACCGAGGCCCTCCGACGTCAAAGGAGAGTTTATAAGGGCAACGTTGCACGCGTTGGCGCGTCGGAAATTGAATGCGGGAGTTTCTCCGCCAGGCACACACTCTAACCACCAAATTTATTTAAGCAGATAAAATGCAGGGGGTGTAATGTCAGATTAATGGATAAATAACCGTTCTGGTTTTTGGCAGGATGGCGGGGAGCGGCAGTGAGAAGCCTCATTATGTGCTGCTCTGCCTCGAAGAACAAGCCTCGCGCTGCAACCCCAGCACCCGGGCCCAGGAACAGAGCATTAAATTGTTGGAAATGGCTCCCCTTCACTCGCAGAACAAAGATGTTTTCTCCAGAATAAATTGCCTCCCTCTCTGAGCACTGAGCCCCGGTTTCCCACAAATGCAGCCTATGCTCGTGGCTCGGCTCGCCGAGGGGGTGGGGTGTTGAGGAGAGGGGAGGGGGGACCGTGCGGGCCTGGGAACGCGGCGCGAAGGGCGCTTCCTGCCGGGGCGAGGGTACCGGCCCCAGGGGCTCGGGCTCCGGGGCTCTCCGTAGCCAGCCTCTGTGGCTTGGGGGTAGGGGAAGGAGCCGGCCTGCAGTTGTGTGCACAATGCCGAGAGTCTCCGGAGGAATGCGGTTCAGCTGGGGCGCGTTGAGAGGCTGTGCTGAGCTGTGGTTATTAGGGCTTTGCGTTTCACGCCCTGGGTTTGCACCTCGCCTCACCAGCTGTGCGTTCCTGGCAAGTCATTTAACTTCTCTGAGCTCTGGTTATCCGTAAAAGGGAGATAACGGCCCCTCCCACCCAGGGTGGGGAGGAGTAATGAAACCATGCAGTCGGGGAGTGCAGGTACTCCGGACAGCGCCAGCCGCTGCCTCCGCCTACCTTTGGGGGGCAGAGCTATGGGCGGAGCTCCGCTAAGACTCCTCCTCCTGCTTAATAAGCGCTTGATGTCCTAGCGGAGGGAGGTGTGGGGACTCTGGAGAGAGTCTGCTGGTGGACCTTGATCCTGTGACCCGGACCAGGGGGGTGGGCTGAAGGACCCAAGCTCCTCAAGGTGGCTGGGCAAACAAGGCCCCCTCTCCTGGCTCCCCAGTGTCAGCCCAGTGCCTGGCAAGCTCCTGGCTGGGTGGGACCAGAATCTCAGGGGAGGCATAGCTTTGGCCTGGGGTAAATTTTGGCAGATTTGGAGCTGCCGCCCTGGTTGCCCTGGGCTCAGTAGGAGCAGGGCTCCGAGAAGCTGCTCAGGGGAGAGTAACTGCTTTCTGTTCCAGAAGAGCCCCTGTCTCCCTCTTCTTCCTCCTCCTAGAAGCCACATGTGGCAGTGGAAAGAGCACAGGCTGACGCCAGACTCATTGCTGTCACCTCCTAGCTGTGTTACTCTAGGCAAATTGCTTTCGCTCTGAGCCTCACCTTTGCCACCTGCTGACCCTGGAATAGTGCTTTCCCTTTGCAAGACTGATTAAGAAGAGGGAAGCTCCTGGAGCAGTGCCCAGCACACTGTAGGCGCTTCAGGCATTCATGTTCTGTAACAGATATTTACAAAATGCCTACTCTGTACTAGGTCCTGGGCTGGTCTTTCATGATGGGATGGTGAGCAGGGCAGCCATGTGGTGGCTTCTGGGGGTTGGACTGGGGAGCAGGGCTGACCAGTGTGCTGTTGGCTCTTTGGATGCATACATGGCCCTGGGGCTACTTACATGTGCCACCTGCCCAGGGCCCTCAAAGTTGGGTTGCATGTGGTAGAATCTGGCCTTTGGGGCAGGGGGCTGCCTGCATCTTGCTCTGCCTTCTCCCTCCTCTGTCATGCCCTTTCCTTGTTCCTTGCCTGCTGCACCAGAGTTTCTGACTGTTCCAGCCCCGAATTTAGAAAAGGAATGTTCCAAAAATGTCCGCGGTTTGGTTTTGGTGAGCAAAGCCTGCCGCAGATCCATGGGGGATCCATTAGGGCATGGATCCCTAGTCACTGATGGAGCATCTCCCAGCAGGGTCATTGGGTACCCTTCAGGTGCTGGTGTCCCTGGTGGGCAAAGCAGATGAGGTCCCTGCCCTCATGGATCTTTCAGTCTTCTGAGTCGTGGCGGTTACTGAGCACTTACCCAGTGCTGGGCTTGGCGCTAGTGCTTTCACATCTCATCCAGAGAACGGACAGTGGCTGGTTTTGAATCCCACCCTCTTCCCAGACTGGCAGGCCCTGTCTGACCTCCCTCTTTGCTAGGGTCCCTCGAGCCCTACCAATATAGAGCTCTGGGTTCTGACAGGGAGGAACTTGACTCTGTCCCATGATGCTGCAAGTCACATACTCCGTGTGGGCCTGTCTCCTCCTGCACAAAATTGGGATGATACTCGCACCACCTTCCAGGGGTATGAGGAGGAAGCCTTCAAGCATAGACTGCCGTGGGGCTTACGAAGTGGCTGGGTGTGTTGCTCCCCAGGGCATAGGCCTGGAAGCCCTGGCCCCTTCCCAGGATGGCAGCCATCTCCCTTCCAGCCCCAGTCCCAGCTCCTGCTCTTGCTCTGGTTTTGGAACCATGTTTGGGAGGCATGGAATGGGCTCCCTGGGCATCTCTCCATCTCCCACCCACCGGTTCTTTGTTTAGCTCAGAATTAAAGCCAAAGCAGAAAACACAAAACATTTCCTGCATCGCAAGTGAAGGAATTGTCTGTCTTGTCGTCTCCAGACCTGCCGGTGAGCTGCTGGTAATTGTGGAGTCTGGCTGTGGGGGCCTCCCCTGGGAGGCTCACTTTCCATCACTGTCCGTGTCTGTTATCATGGCTATCACATTCCCAAGCAGGCTCTGGGGAAGTGGGGCTGACTGGTGATTTTCCATTTTCTGGAGGGGCAGTTCCAACCTCCCCTCACTCACTCATTCCGCTGGCCTAACTCCCTACAGCACTCTCTCGCCTCACCTTGAACCTTCTGTGGTGTCACCTATTGGTGTCGTTCTTTCTCGTGTGTTTGTCTGTGTCCCCACTGAGATGGTGAGTTCCTGAAGACCCTGCTGGGTCCAGGCTGACATGGGCTGCAGGGACCATTAAAGATGCTGGGATAAGGAAGGGAAGCCCAGCACTTCTCTTGTGGGAGAGCTCAGGCCTCTGAGGCAGACCCAGCTTCTAAGTCTCGTTCTGTCACAGGCTCTGTGACCTCCAGAGACTTACCTAACTTCTCTGAGCCTTGCTTCCTTCCTTTCTAAAATGCAGGTGATCCTGGTCCCTGCTGGCTGTAAAAGTTGGTGTAAGGATGATCTTGAAGTTATATCCACAGTGTGGAGCTTGGCATCTGGCACATGGTACTTAGAAACGCTGGCTCCAGTGGGGCAAGAAGTCACGTTGGCTGGGCTTGAGTTTCCCTGTGGAAGGAAGAACAGAGAATGGGGCATAGGAGAGAAGCGTGGTTGTTGCCCAGGCTACCCCACAGGCTGTGGAGGTCAGGGGACAGACTCATGGTTGTCTGAGGACTAGGTGGGATTCACACTAAGAAGCTCAGGAGACACTGATTTTGGCTGAATTCACGCCAGTACATTAATTCACAGGGAGAAACCACAGCCTGGGTTCTCACATGCTCCCCCAGAAAGGAATCGCAGTGGGAAGTCCTAGCTTGGCCAGCTTTTCCAGGAGCTAGGGGGTCAGGTGCTTCCCATGTCCATCTCCACTGGAGGAACCCTCTTGGGGAGCTCTAAGGAACTTCTTGGAATTCTTCTTTGGAGCCTGCTCTGGATGGAGGTCAGGACATGGCTCCTAACCGGCTTTCTCCACGTGCCTGATGTCCCTTACTGGATTCTTCCCATCCTTTTCCTTCCTCTGTACCTCTGCCTCCCTCTCTTGTCTGCCCCCCTCTCCCGTATGTGCCCCTGCACAGACGTGAACAATTAGGGATGCAATTCCAGCGCGGCTCTCGGCTTCCTTAAATTTCAAGTCATTAACTTTTTTTTCTGATTTGAAACTTTCACCCCCATGTTGGTGGTGCCCCTGTTTCCCCTGTTTTTCTTTATAATTCATCTGTTAATATTTTTATTTATGTAATTTTATCTGTAACATACATTTGTGATTTTTATCATTTTTTGACCTTTCAGAGACATTTTGTTTTCTGCATGCAGATAATTTACAGACACATCTGAGCAAGGTTGGGCACTAGACTGTCCTCAGTGAAAATGGGCAGATCCAGATTTATGAGCAAGAGGAGAGAAAAATGCTCTTGAGGTCTGGAAGCAGCCAGTGTGGTATCTGTACCCCCGGGGTGGCCCGGCCATCTGCCCATTGGCAGGGGCAGAGCTCGTTGAAGGGAGCATGTCTGTGTTCTTAGGGCTTCTCTCAAGACTTTGAGGGTGTAGCTGTGGAGCGCATGGGACAGACTTCCCCTGTTGGCACCTACCTCTGGAAGCCCACAGATGTACCCTTTCCCTCATCAAGAATATCCACCTCTCGGGGCACCTGGGTGGCTCAGTGGATTAAAGCCTCTGCTTTCGGCTTGGGTCATGATCCCGGGGTCCTGGGATCGAGCCCCAAATCGGGCTCTCTGCTTAGCAGGGAGCCTGCTTCCCTTCCTCTCTCTCTGCCTGACTCTCTGCCTGCTTGTGATCTCTGTCTGTCAAATAAATAAATAAAATCTTAAAAAAAAAAAAAGAATATCCCTCTCTCTTTTTCTTGGAGATTTAAACATTATTCATCCATGAAACTTAGCATTCCTCTCCGTGTATAAACTTTTCCTTATGCAGGTTGTGTCCCTCTGATTTCTAATATCAGTTCTTTGTTCAGCTCTGGGAACTCTTCTGATGATAGGCTTAGGAAGATAGCTGCTGTCGGTTTCTTATGTGTTCTTCGGGAACCCAAGACCCTGCATTTGGGTTCTTCTAGCATTTTCTCTTATGCTTATCATTTTTCCCATTAAAGAAAGCTTCCACTCAATTATTCCATGTCCTGGGTATGGTGATAGACTTATTGTTCAAAATATTCACTGCTTCTCTCAGTGGGGGAATCTGTGGGCTGCTCTGATGGTGTCCTCCCTGGCCATGTGACTTGCTTAGGCCAATGAAATAGGGGTAAGGGTGCCTTAAGCCTCTTCCGAATGGAAGCTTTAAGAACCATCACATGGCTGGTATATTTGGTTTCCCTTCTGCCATGAGGGATTGGGGCCGCTTCCTCATCCTGAATAAAGAAGACAGAACAGAGCTGTGACCAACCAGCAATAAATATGGAGCCTGAGGGGAAAATAACCTCCTGTTGATGTAAGCCACTGAAATTTTGGGGTTGCGACAGCATATCTTAACTTAAACTGACTAATACAATGCTAATACGAATGATCTCAAATATAGTTTTTGTTTTACTGGTACAATGTGTTGTCAGTGCCATTTCTGTTTTTCACTGCTTCCAAAAGCATTCTCATTAGAGGCATAGAGATATTAATTAAAAAACATTTTTATTGCATTACAGATAACATATAGTGTTATGTTAGTTTCAGGTATACAACATTTTGCCTCAATAATCCTGTACATGACTCAGTGCTCACTGCTGTTAAGTATAGTCACTGTCTGTCACCATACGTTATTGCCGTATTATTGACTATTCCCTATGCTGACCTTTTCATCTCCATGGCTTATTTATTTGATAACTGGAAGTTCGTACCTCTTAATCTCCTCTGTTTCACCCATTCCCCCTACTGACCTCCTCTCTGGCACCCACTGATTTGTATGGAGGTATTAATTTTGTTTATAACTCTGTTATTCAGTTGATGTAATATATTTCTTGTTCTCTTTGAAAACAACTGGTAGCATTTTTCCAAACTCTTCTTACGCTCTGTGTATGAGTCTGTTTTAGAGTTGGCCATCCCTCTGACATTGCCCTGCTTTCTTTCCCTCCCTTGCTTCCTTCTCTCTCTCTCTCCCTCCCCCTTCCTTCTTTCCTTGCTTCCTTCCTTTCTCTCTCTTTCTTTCTCCTTTAGCCTGCAGAGATTTTACTTCCTTTACTTATTTGTTTATCTTTGTGTTTTCTCTGTTGTTCCTTCCTGCTTTGCTGAGGGATTTGGCCTTCTTGGGAGTGGAAAGCCAGGCTGTAAGCCTGGACACCCACCCAGAGCCCTGGCTGATGGTGGGAAGCGTGTAGTTTGAGGCTGGGCACGTTTTTGGCTTGTCACTGTTGGTGCTGCTTGCGCTCTTTTTTTTTTTTTTTTTTCCCAGTGATTGCAGACAGTTTTAATTGGATCAGAGAGAGAGAGTCCTTGGCACTGCTCCCCTGTTCTTTATCTTCCTGGAGATAATCCCTTTAGGTGTCTGGAGCTGGCTCTCATGTCACCTTCTCCCTTGGCTGGCCTCTTGCCAGGCTTTTCTCTGGTTTCCTCAGCCACAGCTTGTGATGAGTTTCTGTGTCCTGAACACCTGGCCTGGCTTTCCCCTTCCAAGCCTTCCCCATCGTACCACCATCTCTACTGGATTAGAACCCAGAGTGGAACTCAGCTCTAAGCTGCCATCTGGCTGGTTATTAAGCTGGGGGGGAGGGTAGGGGTGTGGGGGTGTGGGGGTCCCTTCCTTTTTTT
>PISX010020559.1:0-35522 GCA_004024625.1 Mellivora capensis | reverse complement strand
CTGTGCAGAAGCTTTTGATCTTGATGAAGTCCCAAAAGTTCATTTTTGCTTTTGTTTCCTTTGCCTTTAGTGACATATCTTGAAAGAAGTTGCTGTGGCTGATATCAAAGAGGTTACTGCCTATGTTCTCCTCTAGGATTCTGATGGATTCCTGTCTCACATTGAGGTCCTTTATCCATTTCGAGTTTATCTTTGTGTATAGTGTAAGAGAATGGCCGAGTTTCATTCTACTACATATAGCTGTCCAATTTTCCCAGCACCATTTATTGAAGAGACTGTCTTTTTTCCACTGTATATTTTTTCCTGCTTTGTCGAAAATTATTTGACCATAGAGTTGAGGGTCTATATCTGGGTTTTCTACTCTGTTCCATTGGTCTATGTGTCTGTTTTGATGCCAGTACCATGCTGTCTTGGTGATCACAGCTTTGTAGTAAGGCTTGAAATCAGGTAATGAGATGCCACCAGTTTTATTTTTGTTTTTCAACATTTCCTTAGCGATTCGGGGTCTCTTCTGATTCCATACAAATTTTAGGATTATTTGCTCCAGCTGGGGTTGTTTTTTTTTGTTGTTGTTTGGTTGGTTAGTTGGTTGGTTGGTTGTTTTTTCAGTCTTTTTCCCTTTGCTTTTCATTTTGGAAGTTTTTATCATGATACCCTCCAACTCAGAGATTCTTTAGTCAGATGTATTAGTGTCCAGTTTACTAATAAGCTCATCAAAGGCTTTCTGCCTTTCTGTTAGAGCAGTTTGGTTTTGGTTTGTATTTGTTGTGGTTTTATCTCTAGCATTGCTTTTTGACTCTTTCTTAGAATTTCCAAATCTCTGTTTACATTGCCCATCTGTTCTTACATACTGTCTACTTTATCCACAGAGCCCTTAGCATATTAATCCTAGTTGTTTTATATTCCTGGTCTGATAATCCCAACATCTCTGCTATGTCTGGTTCTTATGCTTGCTCTGTCACTTCAAATGGTGTTTTTTGGCATTAGGTATACATTGTAATTTTTTTTCTAATAGTTCTCCATGATAAAACAGGTAAAAGGAACTTCTGTAAATAGGCCATTGGCAATATGGTGGTGAGGTACGGGGAATGGAATTGTTCTGTAGTCCATAGTTAAGTCCCAGGCTTTTAGTGAGTCTCTGTCTCTGGAATGTGAACTTCACAAGTGTTTCTCAGGTTTTTCTCACCCCTAATGTGGGAGAGGCTAGTGAGGCTAGCTGGGTTTTTGTATTTCCCATCCACAGGTCTAATAGGCTGATAACACCCCAGCAGCTTAGGTTCCAGTTAACCAGTGTTATCTAAGGAAAGGGCTTATTAAAAGACTAGAATGTTCTGGCGTATTTCAAAGTGCTCTGGAGTGTTCAGAGTCTTTCCTCTCTCCTTGCCAGAAACAAAGGGGGAATATTCTCTGATGTTGACTATAGGATTCTGGTCAATCTCACAAAACTGTGGGAACCTCTCCGCTTCCCTATCTTCCCAGGAAGATTTTAACTCTCAGACTTGTCTACGCTGAGCCTCTAGCCCTTCCTCAGTTACAGTTCATGTTTTCCTATCTCAACACAGGTATCCATAGCTATTCCTCTCTCAGTCTCTGCTCCAGTAACCCCCAACTCCCTTTATTCACCTGTCTGCCTCTTCAGTCTTGAGCAGTGATTTGTATGGCCTTCCCTCTCTTATAGATTCAAGATTTGTTAGAGTCTAAGTCCACAATGATTTATAGTTGTTAGGAAGGAGTGGCAACTTCCAAGCTCTTTATATGAGCAACTGAAAAACAAAATTCCACTTAACTTCTTGTATAGAATAATTCAGAAAATACAGAATCATGTGTAAGTGTGTCAAAATTATATAGAGCCACTAATAAAAAAATGGTACTTGAATGAGTATTTTGTGATTTATTTTTAAACCAAATTACCTTATATGCTGAATTTCCATCAAGGGTTCTGGTAATTTATTCTTATTTATTTACCTACCTTCTGGTACTTTAACCAGGGAAATTACATTGCTATATAATGTATTTAGTAAAAAAAAAATTACATAGTCCTATTAAGATCTGGAACAAGACAAAAATGCTGCTATTACCAATAATTATTAACCTTGCACTGGAGAGCTTGGCTAGAATTATAAGATACAAAAGCAAAACTTACCAAACCAGGTGGTCGCTACATCAGTGTGACTACTCCATATGCTTTCTAAGACACCTTGTCAAGAGTAAACTTGACACCTGATATCATCCCTTTACACCTAGTTTTAGATAATTCTGCTGCTGATTTACTTTTATAGATAAATCTTACATCCAGAAAACTCTAAAAACTAAACATTTGGGGGAATTTGTGGTAAAATCCTCTCCTGACCAGTTCTTATTTGTCATCAACCTCTGAAATGGACTCATAAGAAGCTATTTATAGGGGTGCCTGGGTGGTTCAGTGGGTTAAAGCCTCTGCCTTCGGCTCAGGTCATGATCCCAGATTCTGGGATCATGTCCCGCAACAGACTCTCTGCTCAGTGGGGAGCCTGCTTCCCTTCATCTCTCTCTGTTTGCCTCTCTGCCTACTTGTGATCTCTGTCAGTCAAATAAATAAATAAAATCTTTTTTTAAAAACATGTAGTAGATAATCCTATTACTTCACAATCTGAATTCCATGGCACCTATAACTCTGAGGATTTCATATAAGTAAACTATTAAAGCAAACACTTATCAATAGTATATTTCTATAATCTTCAAAACTGTGCTGCTGTAAGATAGGTACTAATACTATTGCCATTTAACAGATGAGAAAAATGAGTGGCAGAGAGGTTAAATAAACACCTAAAGGATACAGAGCTTGTAGATTGTAGAGGTTTAACTCTGGCCGCCTGGATCGACAGCTCACACTCTCTATTGCTGCTTTCACTAATGGTGGGTGGGGGTGGGGCAGGGCAATATTTTCTTGTCAGCCCTGTTCAACCCTAAGATAACTGTACCTTGCCTCTTTTCATTAAATTGAAAGAGAACTCTGTGCTCTGATTTAAAATTTGGAATCTATTCCAAGCTACTAAAATATGAAGGCCCTTTGTGTATTGCTTGTTCTTATCTATCCCATCGTCAGTATTACAGACAGTGGTTTCCTAACTGAAACTTCCCTTCCTGTCATACCTGAGCCAGTTTGGTCTTCTTTCTTTTCCTCTGTGAATATTACTTTTGTTTTTTGCTTTCCCTTATGCCTCAAAAAAATCCAAGTATTCAACAAAGCAAAGCTTATACTACTTTAATTTTCTATCTGGACAGTCTCTCAGTAATGAACTCTCAGTTTCTGGCTTGGACAAAAAGAAGCCCCATCCTGAACGGTTCTAGATGACGCTTCCCTCATCAGCTGGTGAACTCTGAGACTTGTCTGTGCTTGATATCTAAGAGCCACAGTCAAATAGACCACAGAATATTCCATGGAAGCTGGAAATAGGCTTACTTTCTTCTTTGGCAGTAGCACAAATTTTACTCTTTCTTAGCCTAACAATACAGAATTTTCAGCCCATTGAAAAGAATTTTGTCCCACCTCAGGCAATTTGAAAAGTCAGAATACCTATCAGAATGAGTCACAGACAGGTATGATTCACAGGATGTTGCTATTGTAAACTCAGCCCACTTGATGGTGAGCTCTTGGCAGGCAGGGACTGATCATTCTATCCTGCATGTTTGTTTTTCATTCAGGAATTAAACAGTACCCTGGATGTCACAATGCTAACAAAATTTCTTTTATTATAAATTAAATACATTGGTCTAAGACAGAAGGTATTTGGTAGAACTGAAAGAATGGCACCTTGCAGAATCCATGCCACTTGGTTCCTTGGCAAGAGGAAAACTGCAGAAAAGTTATTCATCAAATGTTTGTATTCTAACTTTAGCTCCCAAGCAATCCAATGAGCAAATATAGAATAAATCATTTTCCTTATATGTAGCTTTGTTTATTGACATTTTTCATTCATAAAATAAGAGAAATCTATCAAATTTCCAGCATCTACAATGAGGTTTAGCACATGATAAACTTTATTAAAGTATATATATAAATATATTAAAATAAATATTTGATCATTTCAGGGTGGCTCAAATGTATCATAATAGAAAAAATATGCAATATATTATACATATGTATAAATCTATACACATAGATATGAACTCATTTCAATAAAATCATCTGCAAGTGTATGTGAATGTGTATAGAAAAGAATAAATTCCTAGAAGGATAGCAAATTTTTTATAAATAAAATAGTTACAAAGTTCAATGAAAGAATCTTCAAAGTAATAAAAATCAAAAAATAAACAGAACAATTTATATGGCTAGGCAAATAAGATTACCACCCAAGGTAGGAAGGCTATTAGTGCATAACTATGTCATAAATAAAAATGAAGTTTCAATAGAGAAGTGCAGCTTAATTCCAATTTGAAAGCAAAGGGCATCATAAAATTCCATTACCACATGGCAACAATTGTATCGGTGCATCCCTTTTAATCTGAATATGTGCTCCACTGATTATTTGTTGTTCTTATTTTTAGCAGAAGAGAGATTTTTAGAGTTTAAGCTCAGGCATGGAGAATTTTGATATTAACTTTTCCTATAAAGTTAAGCATGGTTACATATAGTAAGAATCTATCAAGATCTACTACTACACTTTTGTGAGCAGATTGCTTCTCACATGCAAGAGTTTTGAGTAGGAACTACCTTGCTTTGCACTTCTTCCTTTTTAAAATTTGTGAATATACATTTGCATGATTTCAAGTTCACAATGATATAAAAAGGTATACACAAACAGCAAGTTCACAACTCTTCTGGAACCCGCTGGAGCGCTGAAGTTGCAAGGCAGTCAACTGGTCCAAAAAAAAATCGAAAAGACTGGAGGCTTCAGGGAATTACAAGATAAGAACAGAGGCTTATGAAGACAGGATGCAGCTGGACAGCAAGAAGGGGTTATCTGTTCCTCATTGGCAAATCAGCTGGGGTTATTGGAAAATTGGTGGAAAGTGAATGTGCATGGCAAGTGGTGAAGGCCCTGGAAACTGCAAATACTTGGAGGTCTGCCAGTTGAGGACTCATAGACCATTGTGGTCAATTTCTGAGAAAGTCTCCCTTGTGGTGCAGAACTGGAGGAGGGAAACAGTAACTTGCTTCTGTGGAGGTGATGGTGGGGTGATTCACAAGTTGCAACTGAGACATTACTCCTCTATCTTCCCTACAAAACTAAAAACACCTAAACCTGTAGGGGGGATGGTCAGCACACCCTGGTGCTCTTGGGGTACTGGTGAAAACCCATTGCAGCTAGGGATAGGAAATAGGAGAAACAAAACTTGAAACCCTGGAGGAGGGGCATAAAGATCTACTGGACTCAAACTGCAAAGCAAACTGCAGGACTGGGAAGTAGAGACACAGGGCCCAAGACAAAGATGTATTTTTAATTTATTTTTTATTTTTTAAGATTTTATTTGTTTATTTGACAGGCAGAGAGTCAGGCAGAGAGAAGGGGGGAAGCAGGCTCCCCACTGAGCAGAGAGCCTGATGCAGGGCTCCATCCCAGGACCCTAGGATCATGACCTGAGCCAAAGGCAGAGGCCTAACACACTGAACCACCCGTGTGCCCCTAAGACAAAGATTTAATCAGAGTAGAGAACAACTGTGGATGTGGTCCCCCATCCCCAAGCACATACTGCAGGAAAAGAAGCATCAAGGAACAAGTAATTTACAAGAGACAGACCTTCACTGAGGTCCAGTATGAAGGGAAGATTAGCATGGAGCAAGCACTGAAATAAAAAGCCCTCTGAAAACACCAACCCTAAACACAGGTTAGTATTAGAATTTGAACCCTGTGGTAAAAATCTGAAAAATCAGGTTTAATGGGTTCACCAAATTGATCCTCCTACCAAAGTCCTAGCAGGAAGAAGAGCATGCTCGTTTCCAAGTGTGAAAATGATTTCCCACAATCTTTTCTGTCCTACAGAAGATGTATGTCTTTCAAGAATAAGCTAGAAAGCATACAAAAAGGTAAGAAAAAAAAAAAAACCCAGCACCTTCCTACGAAACAGAGCTATCATTAAAACCAAACTCAAATGTGATAGAGATGTTAGAAGTACCTGAGAGGGAATTTTAAATAACTATGATTATTATGTTAAAGGCTTTAAAGGAAAAAAGGAGACGACATGTAAGACAGGTGGGTAAATTTAGAAATTATAATAAGTATTCCAAAGAAACAACAAAAATGCATAATACAGTGTCAAAGAATGTTTTCAATAGGTTTAATAGTAAACTGGGCATAGCCAAAGAGATAATCCATATACTGGAAGATAGGCATACAGAAGTCACCCAGGACAGAATGCAGACTATGACTAAGAAGTCTTCAGATGAATGAAATAAACACAATGAAGTGAGTGGGGAAGGAAAACCCAACCTAAGTAACTGGAACATAGTGTTTTGACTGGATAACACAAAGCCTTAAGGCCAAAAGAACTAAAGGGATATTGCATTCTAGTTGGTAACCTTGTTTCACATGCACCTGTGGGACATATTTTTGAACTGCTTTATATGAGTACTAGGCTTGAACAAATGAATACATTTTAGTAATGAGAGTCAGAGATCTCACTATTGGAGAAAGAAAGGGCTATGTCCCAAGGTCACAGGAGCCACATTTAAAAAGAGCTCTCAGTGACCAATGATGAAATAATCAAAGTAACACAATAAGTAGTAATAATAATAGGTTATAACCCCCCAATAAAATATATGTCCATGAATCTGAAGACTTCAGTTTTAACCCAACATATAAAATGATTGGAAATAATTACTCTTACTCTTACAATGAGAAAGCAAAGCTAGACAAAGTGAAAATCAGTGAGTTTCTCAGACACACCAAAGAAATGAGGCTGCAGGACAAACTGCACTCCCCAAATCTCGAGTCTGGTGCATCCAGAGAGATAACGCTCCTGATACTGGCTTACCTGGAGTCAAGGATCAGTTATGCAGTATGCATTAGGAATTTCCAGACTGCAGAGAGACTATAGGCGGTGAGAAGCTCCTCGAGGCTGCAGTTAGAAGGGCCCCCCACACCTTCCCAGGCTTTTCCTCCAGGAACCCCATCAGGTTTTCACTGGGAGATCAGAGAAAGCTCCTAAGGAGCTGGTCCTTGTTCTTTCACAGTTCTTGTTCTCCTCTGTTGTATTCCATTCCATTCTGCTTCCCTGGCCCTGACAGGCAAAGAGGGTAGTAGCTGTTGCGAAACTCTCACAAACCCTTCCTCTCTAACAAGGGCCTAATCTCCAGGATGGAGGACATCACTAGAGCGTGAATCGGAAAAACATCCCAGTTTGGTGAAAGGAAATACACTCCACGCTAGACCAGTCATACCTTCCCATGTCACCTAAGGCAAGGTCAACAAAGAAAAGGACATGAGCAAATATACTAGAAATATTACAGCTGGAGAGGAGACTAGCGGATATGAGTGACCAAAGCTCTGCTCCTGGAGGAGAAGCAGAAATACCTCATAGGCCAAATCCCCAAGACAGGCACATTAAAAGATGGACACTTAATCAGAAGATTAGAGCACATCCCTTTTTTTTCTCCATAGCCTATCACAATACTAACAAACCTCCAGAAGTAATAAAGGTAGTTTATAGAAAAAGGGCTGCAAGACACACACACTCTTTAAAACAGTACAAAAGGAAACTGAAAGCCAAGAGGGAAGAAAAACAAGATCACCAGAGTAATGCAAAGTCTCTGGTGCTTACCATGAAAATAAACACGCAATGTACCCAAACTCCTAGACAGATTAACATAAGTCCTCATACTAATGACCTACTTACCTCAGTTACTGTTACTTTGTACAATATGTCTGATCTCAACAAAATTCACAAGGCATTCCAAAAGGCAAGAATAAACACCATCTGAAGAGACAAAACAAGTATCAGAACCAGACAGAAATATAAAAAAGTTGTTGAAATTATCTCAGGAAATTTTAAGTAACAATGACTAAAATGGTCAAAGCTTTCGAGGGAAAAGTAGATAATGTGTAAGACCAGATGGAATGTCAGAAGAAAGATGAGAATTATAAGAAAGGAGGAAAAGGAAATGCTAGATGTGAAAAACAGTATTGGAAATGAAGACCACCTTTGATGGGTGCCATCAGTAGACTGGACATGACCAAGGAAAGAATCACTAAGTTTGAATATAAGTAAATAGAAACTTCTCATACTGGAATGCAAAGAGACAAAAAGTAGGAAAAAAGGATAGGGTGGAATGAAATGGAATGGAATAAAGGAGAACCTCCCAGAACTGTGGAACAATATCAAAAGTTGTGATATACCTATAATTAGGAATATCAGAGAAGAAAGAATAGAACAGAAAAATATTTGCAGGAATAATAATGGCTGAGAACTTTCCAAATTAATGATAGATACTAAAGCATAGAAACAGAAGTTTAGAGAATAGAATACTCAAAATACGCACAGACACATCACAGAGTTAAACTTCAGGAAAACGAAGATAAAGAGAAAATACTGATGGAATCCAAGTTTTTGGGGAACACTCTCCATACAAAAGAACAAGATAAAAATTACAGCAGACTTCTCATTAAAAAAATAAAAAGGCAAACCTGAGTGTAATGAGATCCTTAAAATGCTTGGAGGATTGGGGGATGGAAAAAACTCTGCATCCATAAATTCTATATCCTTTGAGATTATCCTTCCAAAGTAAAAAAGAAACAGTTTCTCAGATAAACAAAAATTGGGAGAATTCCCAGACAGCAGACTTGCCCTGCAAAAAATGTTAAAAGATTTTCAGCTGGGCGCTGCCCGCTGGCGTTGAGGTGGAGCGGACCATGAGTTCAAGAGCGCGCCGCGGTTCAGCTCGTTCCCCGCCCCCCGCGAGCAAACCCGGCGCTTGCTGGACCACGGCGTGACCTCCACCGACGTGGCCGACCGCCGGGAACGAGAGGCGCCCTCGGCGAGGAGCGGTCCTGGCGGCCACGGGCGCTCAGTCTGCGGCTGAGCCGCGCTGTCCCCGCGAGTGCCCCGGCCCACCGGCTCAGGCACGTCCTCCTTCCCCGGCCCGTCTCCAGAGCCCCGGCCGCTCAGGCTCAGGCCCGCCCTCCGCGCGCCAGCCAAGCCAGGCGGCTCCTCCTAAAACAGCGCCCGGCGCGCCCGAGGTGAAGGACCGGAGCCCCTCGGCTGGAGACCAGCGCGTCGGCCGGCTGCGGCCCGGGTCGTTGAGGAGCCAGGCCGCGCGGCGGACAGTGCGAAAGACAGTGCGGTCACGCCCCAACCGGGAGCCGCGCGAGCGGCCAGCGGGCTGGGGAGGGCCCGTCCCACGTTCTGCGGTCCTCGGAGTCGCGCGGCTGACGCTCGGCTCCCCCAGCTGTGGCTGATCGGGGGCGTCTCGTGCTCTTTGCGGCGGCTTGGCCACTCGGGACACAGCGGGTCACTGCGACTCCCCATGGCCGAGCCATTGGAACGCCTCGGGGCTGTGGGGCCCGGGGCGCCTGGGTCCGTGGACTCGGATGGCCAGCAGCTCGCCTCCTGCTGACCATACCGCAGCACCCAGCTCCTGCGCAGCGGTTCCTTCGCCTCCAGAGCCAGAGACAAACACAGGCGCTGTTGTCCGGAGAGCACACACCCTGCTACTATTCTCTGCTACTATGAAAACAAAACAAACCCCCCCCCAAACCCCAAACACCTCCTAATTAAAATCTTTGAGAAAGAAACAACAGGCCCCAAATGGAGTCCCTTGTGTTAAGTCCCGCATAGGCAGACAAGACTTAACACCCAACCGACCTGCGGCTTCAGCGCTCCCCAAATGTCCATCTGGCATCGCCTTGTCAGGGCTAGTGAGGCCACTGGCCTGATAGACCTTCTGTCCCTGTGGGAAGGCGACCTTGCCTGAATCAATCCACTCTTTGCAACTGGTGTTCTCCTGCCTCCTCCCGCCTCTGAGAGATGTTCATGGTGTACCACTCCTGGAGCTCCTTCCTGTTTGCTAGAAGGGATGCTGCCCAAGGCATGAATTGTTGAATAAAGCCAGTAAGATGCACCAGAACTACTCCGTTAATTTTTTTTAAGATTTTATTTATTTATTTGACAGAGATTACAAGTAGGCAAGAGAGGCAGGCAGGGAGAAAGAGGAGGAAGCAGGCTCTCCGAGGAGCAGAGAGCCCGATGCGGGGCTCGATCCCAGGACCCTGGGATCATGACCCGAGCCGAAAGCAGAGGCTTTAACCCACTGAGCCACCCAGGCACCCCCGGTTAACTTTTTTTAAAACAAATCCAGAAAGCAACTACTCAAGGATTCTGAGAGGTCATTAAAGTTATATTACAAAGGGAAGTCAGAGTTCAAGAAGCCACATTGGCTAAGTTTCCTTTTTTATATTCCATCTTCGACATGAAGACCTCCCTAGTCTGGAACAACATGCAGACAAAGAGAGCAGAGTCTTGAGATTTAGCATCTATCAGTCTGAGGCCAGGAGTGGGGTCCTCAGGAGACCGAGAGGCTGACAGTATGGGAGGGAATCAGTTGTTTTCTTGATTTCCCTTTTCTGTCCTTTTTTGGCTGCCTCTTTTCTCTCCTGGCCATGACCTGTGGCAGCTCAAACCCCAGGCTCTTTGCAGCAGTGACAACAGGAGAACCCAAAACCCTATGAGAAAACTTGTCTTTCTGGCCAGACGCATTAAATTGGATAGGAGGGCCCAGTAGTCTAAGATTTATTGTTTCTTTTCTTGTCTCTGCTGCACCAAGTGGCTGTACACAGGCACCTCCCACCCCAAGGGGAGACCCCGAGGGCCGAGAGATCTGGGAGCACTGGCAGAGGACACACCTTGACAAGGGAATTTCCCAAGTCCACGTCTGAACAGACACAAATCCTAGGGTAGCCTCCAAAGTACATCTGTGCAGAAAAGACCTGCACACTGCAGTGGAGCACTGAACTTTGAGCACTAAACCACAACAGAGACCATAGATCACTTCCTGGACAAACCCTTGAGACACTAGTTCTTGGGACACGTCCACTCAGCTCAGCAAGATCGTCAGGTGGTGAGACTGGAATTCTGCCCATGAAACTGAGTCTGTCCCAGCCAAACAGGGCTGATTGCCTGTAAAAACAAACCCCACGAAATTTAATATTTTCCAGAGCACTTCAACAGGAGACAGAAATTTTAAAATATAACATTAAAAAATACCCAGGATAAAACCCAAATGTATTTGACATTCAAAGAGTCACAAAATGATAACCGATAATCCAAGGGAAAAGGCAATCAACAGAGGCTGATCCCAAAATGACCCAGATGTTGAAATGATCTAAGACTTTAAGGCAACTACCTACCGTAACTACACTCCTTGAGATCAGGGTGGATAGTGAAGAGAAAGTGAAGCTCTCAATAAAGAAGGGGGAAACTATAAAAAAAAAAAAGAAACAGAAATTTTGGAACTGAAACTTACAGTAGATGAAATAAAACGATTCCCTGGATGGGCTCGTGTGTGGAAGGCAGACAATGGGAAGTTCATGAATTTGAAGATAGACCCATAGCAATTATCCAATATGCAATTAATTATAATCCAATTATCCAGAGAGGAAAGATGACTGAAACCATGGCAGAGCCATAGGACCCGGTGGGACAATATCCCAAGTCTAACTCCCACATGCCCAGATGAGAGTAGAGAGGGTCCAGTGCTTGGAGAGCAATTATTTGAATTAGTGGATTATTTCCATACTGGAGATCAAACCATGCCCTTGTAAAAGCTCCCCAAATACGGTGCAAACAACATTTTACAGATTCAAAAATTCAGTGATCCGCAAACAGGGTAAACTAAAAAAAAAAAAAAAAAAAAAGTGTAGACACATCTACTTATCATGCTACAATGAGGCTTAAGGAAAATATTTGAAAAGGTGAGACAAATAAAGTGTTTTCCCTCAGCACAAATGAACAACAGTGTCTCCATTTTAAGAAGTCCATCTGTGACTGTTTCTCTCTGCAGAAGACATTTAAACCAACAAATAAAGTGGAGCAAGGGGCACTGTGGCTCTGGGAAAAGACGTGCAAAACATGAAGTAAAATAAAAATTAGTGAGCAAGTTATCTAAGTATTTGGAAACTCAAACAAAAATTGGGTTTGATTTAGAGGCAAATAATTGAGTTGGCTCATCATCTGTGGTAATGACCAACAAATGAAAACACTGTAAGGTGAGTAATTAAATATAAGCAGGGTTGGCTGAACACATTGTCTGTTCTACTTCTGAAAGCCAGGGGCCCTTGGAAGCTTATTCAAAAGGCATTAAAACATCAACTGCTTCAGGCTCCAGCTTACTCAATAAAAATGGCATTTCTCAGTGGAGGTTCTCCTGTCGGCATCCTGCAATGACATTCAGGCCTAATACGTGGCAATGTGGACAATCTGCATATCCTGCATAGGGCCTCCTACCACACAGGGTGTCCTACCTACTAATAGCCTCCTTTCTTAGGAACCACAAACAGTGACGGTGAAATTTCAAGGGATTTAGAATCTGAGGGTGCCTGGATGGCTCATTCGGTTAGGCGACTGCCTTTGGCTCAGGTCATGATCCTGGAGTCCCAGGATCAATTCCCACATCAGGCTCCCTGTTCAGTGGGGAGTCTGCTTCTCCCTCTGACCCTCCCCCCTTATCATGATCTCTCTCTCTCTCATTCTCTCTCTTTAAAAAAAAATAAAATAAAATCTGAATGTGCACATATCCCCTACGTGCCCAGAGTAGAGCTCTTAACAGCATGAAACGAACTTCTTTTTGTAATCAAAGCATTTTCTTAACACATATTTATGTCTTTGAAACTCCAGTTTCCAAATTCCCCATGCTTACCAGAAAAGGGAAAAGCACTCTAAAGACAGGGAAATTGAAAGAGAACTTGGATGAGAACCTTCCGTGCTGACATATGGGGACAGTGGGGCTTCCCTGGGTCTCCAGGCACAGCAGCTCCCTTCAGTCTTGACCCTTAGCTACAGGTGTGGGAGCGTCTGCAGATCTGTCCACACAGGGCCCCTCACCACCCAAATAGGTTGTGTTTGAGAAGGGCATGGTTTGACTTCTAGATGTGTGAATCCAAAGGAAGTGATGCAGATTACAGCAAAGGTTTACTCTCATACAAAGAAGAGTGAGCAGGTAATGTGTGATCTGCTGAGGGCTGAGAAGGAAGAGAAAATGATTTTTGTTATTAGAACACAGTTCTTGTATGACCTGATCCCATCAGACTGAAAAATATGTGTTCCTAGCTGTGGAGAGTGGGAACATATAGTTATCGTATAACTACTTGTGCTATTTTAATGGTATTTTAACCATAAAAATTTCAACTGGTTATACTCATGAATTTTAAATGTTTTTTTTAATTTATTTATTTGTTAGAGAGAGAGGGAGAGTGAGCGAGTGAGCACAGGTAGACAGAGTAGCAGGCAGAGGCAGAGGGAGAAGCAGGCTCCCTGCCGTGCAAGGAGCCCTATGTGGGACTAGATCCCAGGACGCTGGGATCATGACCTGAGCCGAAGGCAGCTTCTTAACCAACTGAGCCACCCAGGTGTCCCATTTTAAATGTTTTTATCCTTATATTTTTCCTATGTAATTCTTACTAATGAGAGCTTCTGAATAAGGACTTTGTGATTGCTATTTAATAGGAAAAACTAAGGATTTCAGGTTTTGTATTTTGAGGAAGGCAAGAATTACTGCCAATTCTGATCTTCAGTGTGGCTTGGCTTCTCCCTAGCACGGAGGCCGGGATGACATGGTCCCTGCCCAGCATTTTGTATCACACTGCTAAAAATAAACACAAAAAGCCCTAAAAAAAGAGAAGATTTTCTAGCATAAGGAAAGAGATATAGATCAGACACTTGAATTTCCATAAAAGAAAGGAGAGCATCAGAGAAGGAATACGTGAAGGTAAAATAAATTCTTTTCTTTTGTCTTATTCTTAACTGATCTAAAGGACAACGAGTTGGGCAGTAGTAGTATTTTGGATAGTTATATGAATAAGTGAAATAAATAACAATGTCACCAGAGAGAGAAGGGAAGATTTGGAATACTAGGTTATAATGTATTGGAACTCTGTGTAAAGCAGTAGATTGTTACTTAAAGATGTACTTAGATAATTTGAACATGTATATTGTAAGCCCTAGGAAAACCACTACAAAGAGTTTTTATTTTTTATTTATTTATTTTTATTTTTTTATTTTTTTAAAGATTTTATTTATTTATTTGTCAGAGAGAGAGGGAGAGAGAGTGAGCGAGCACAGGCAGAGTGGCAGGCAGAGGCAGAGGGAGAAGCAGGCTCCCTGCCGAGCAAGGAGCCTGATGTGGGACTCGATCCCAGGACGCTGGGATCATGACCTGAGCCGAAGGCAGCTGCTTAACCAACTGAGCTACCCAGGCGTCCCACAAAGAGTTTTTAAAGGAAGTTGAAATGATAGAAACAGAAAGGAATTAAAACGAAATCATATAAAATATACAGTGAGTTTATACTGACATAAATAAGATATCAAATAACTAAGAGGTTGAGAAGGAACAACTCCTCCTAACAAAGGATTTTGAATTAATAAACATAGACTGAGGGAACTAAAAAGCCACCATTAGAACACCATGGTAGTAATTGCTGTAGTCAACATCTATTGGTGAATGCTAAGACTGGTTGACAATAAAAGAAGAAACAGATTTTTACATCATCTCATTTAAGCCTATCTTTCTTAAAACACTTAGTATTACAAAGGGAAAATAATGACTTTAGAATGAAGAAACCTTCAGACTCCAGGTTAGTGCATGATTAAGATTAACATCACTGGTAATGAAACATATCCCATGAGCACCCTGATAATGATGGACTAAGAAGGGTTCATTTTCTGTGGTCTTCTTCCCCAAAGTGCATACCTTTAAGATCATTGTGAAAAAAGCATAATGGAAACCCAAATTAAGGCACATCCTTCAAAATATCTGACCAATACTCTTCAAAACTGTCATAAACTCAGGGGGAAAAATAAGGACCTGTCAGATTAAAAAAGACTGAAGAGTCATAACAAGTAGATGTAAGAGAAATCTTGGTTGGATTCTGAAACAGAAAGTGAACATTTGAAAAACTGGCATCATCTGAATAAAATTTAAATATTTAAATTTAGTATTTAAAGAAAAACAAATATGTGTTTGGTAAATGGGACAAATAAAACATTTTTCTGGCACTCCCAATAAATAAGAGATGGTTGAATAATAAACTTCTCTGGTTTGAGTGTACACACCTGTTGATTAGCTCTGAAGACGTGGCGTATTATTTTCCCAAAGTCCAAGCATCTTTCCTAGGGATTGGTACTTAATGATGTGCTTTCTGTCCACAGTAAATTGTAATAATTCTGCTAAAAAAAGAAAGAACATATTGGCTATTTTGATTTCATGTTTGCTCAAAGCAAGAGCAAATTCTCCTTCAGAACAGACGAGTGCCCTTTGTAAGAGGGTTGGTGTGCCAGTCACAGCCAGAGTCTACATGCCTGAAACATCCCCTTTGCCAAAAGTTAGTTATGACACTTAAGAAAAGCTTCCTACATGTTTTTAAGTTGTATATTTCAGTTTTGCTTCTCTAGCTCTTCTGTGCAAGGAAGAGTCATGGTCTATGTTTTCATTTCTCCATACAGAATCTATGATTAAGTTCTGTCTCTAAAATTCACAGATGGAAATCATCATTGTGTAGCTACCAACAGCCACACTCAGTCAGTTAATAACTGGGGATTAAACTTAATTCAGATGAATTTGTATTAGTATAGAGTTTGTAAATCAATTGTTTTCATATTAGTTTACATGTTGTCTAGACATGACATCATATCAATTCTTTATGTGGTTCAACTACTAATTAAAGACTGTAAGGTAACAGATACAAACTTTTGTTTAAAGCTCTAAACATAAATCAAGGTTGGAGTGGTGGTCCAGTGTGTTTTAGGTTAGGATTTTTTTTAACTTGGTACAAAGCTACATATTAAAGTCTGAAATGGATTTAGTTTAGCCAGTTTAACATGGAAATGGCTTCTGATAAAGATGACAGGGATAGGTTTAATTGATTGTGAGATAAATTTTAGAAAATTAGGAAAATTATTAAAAATTAAATTAAAAATCCCCAAAACTCAGTTGGTATGTAAGACACTGAAACATTATTTTTTTAAACTTTTTTAAAATTTTTATTTATTTATTTGTCAGAGAGAGAGAGAGAGAGAGAGCGAGCAAGCACAGGCAGACAGAGTGGCAGGCAGAGGCAGAGGGAGAAGCAGGCTCCCTGCCAAGCAAGGAGCACGATGTGGGACTCGATCCCAGGACGCTGGGATCATGACCTGAGCCGAAGGCAGCTGCTTAACCAACTGAGCCACCCAGGCGTCCCAGACACTGAAACATTATTAAAATGGTTCTTACTTGCAGATTTCAATTTGTACTTCTACCTCTTCCGTTCAGAGTTTCAACCTTATGTAATAGAGTAACTGTTCTGTGGAAAGTATTTAATTCTGATAATTCATTTAATTCTAGTATCTTTTGAACTCCTTGGCATCTAATGATCTTAATTTTCTGAATACAGTAAGGAGTTGTGGTAAAAACTAAACCAACTAAAGCAAATTGGAAGCATTTCCTTCATCTCTTACTACTCTCCAAAATCCAAAAACAAAATTGGTGACCTATGTTCAAGTTGCGGAAACATAATTAGAGGTCATTTGTTTACTAGTTCACAAATTTTCCTTAAAAATCAGAATTAATAAAAATCCCAACCCTTAAATTTCAGTTTTCCTTATTTGGCTTATATCTGAATTTTAAGATGGACAAGCCCATTAGAACGAATCATTATTTTCATTTGTTTAAATTTTCCTGAATTGGGTTAGGAAGTAACCCATCCATTTTCAGAATGGATGTCACAGATACCTAGTTTCTTTAAATCAGTGTCAGTTATGCATTATGTATTTTATAACCCTATTTTTATTTATTGGAATATCCATTTTCTCCCTACCAAAATAGCATTACTTATACACACATGAGAAAGTCACTGCAGAAGACAAAAAGACTCGATGTTATGTCAATGTGATTCACGTATTCTCTATTCTTGGATGGATAGAAAGGATGAAATGCCATTTCAACACTGCCTTTGTTCCCCAGCTTGTCATATGTATTTTGTATTACTATTAAGCATGACATTTCTACTCTGCTAGTAATTCTATTGTTTTTTGGTAATCTATAGGAAAGACTGTCCCTACCAGTAAAATGCCTGAAAATTGAATCTTCATGAAACTATCTTTAAATGTAAACAAGCATTAACAATATAAACATTATTCTATTTATCTATATACCGCTAGTGATTCCTACCTTTGTCCCTGAATAAGTCTTAATTTGGGAGAAGTTTCATGAAGTTTTATTTTCAAAATATCACTTTTTAAGAATTAGCAAATAACTTTAAACTTAAAATTTGCAAATGAAGTAGGAGGGAATTTCCATGTACTCTTTACCAACATTTCACCAAGATGATTTACATTCAAAATAAAGTTTACATTCAGAATGTTTGTTGGTGTTCTCTCTCTCTTTCTCTTACTCATTCTCTATCTCACCTTATATAAATGTGCATATATATGTATGTATGATATCTTTTTGGCTTTGTTTTTATTTTTTCTGTGTGTGCATAATATCTCTGTAATGACGGTAATATTACCATGACTCCAAGAGGACTTTGGTTAATAAGTAATCATTTCCCTATTGCTTTGACCATTATCTAAAACAAACTTTTTTTTTTTTAATTTGCCTTGGGTCACTGATGTAGTATACTAACTAGTTTTGTACCCCAGCTCGGTCTTACACTCAGTAAATAGTCATGGAAATCACAGCGAGGATTTATAAATGTGATTTCTAAATATATTCAAATCACACCAAAGATCTAAGTTGCTCTCTAGATGCCAATGCGCAATAAGAGAAAAACGGAAAATCTAGACTTAGGCAGAACACTTTGTACCAAACCTTTTTACATATTATAAGCAGAAACTTGTTTTATTTATACAGTATATCTTTGGCCCAGCATAATGTTAGTTGAAAGAAAGAAAGCAAGTTCCACTCCTAGGCATAGAACTCAAGAGTACATCATGACTCCAGTCTAAAGAAAGGAAGTTCAGTCAGAGTATCAAAGTTTGAAGCTATGGGATGAAAGTTTTCTTTGGAATGAATGGATGAGAAGCAGTAAAATTTAACCCCCATCTCAATATTTCTTAAATTTTTTAAATAACTTTGCATTGTTCTGAGCAGCATCTCAAAGGGTGTGCCAAGATAATCAATTATTAGGGAAAGTTTATAGCTCATCATATACGAGCTGAATTCCAAGAGATGCTCAAATTTCACAGTCCACACTTTCCATACATTTTTCATTGTGTGGCCTTTAAAAAGTTGTTCTGAATGTGTCCAACCATCCATCCTTATTTTTCTTACGCTTTCTGTGGTTACTGCCTGGTCTTAGGCACAGAAACTCAACCCTGGCATTCAACAGTGGAGGGATCTAAATAATCTCTTCTTTTAACCTCAAAGCATTATAACACTACATTTCCTATCCAAATAGGATCAACCTTGCTAGGAATCAAACAGTGAAGATAAATGAAAACTTTGAAGTAACTTGTCTTTTGTTGGCATTTTCATATCATGTTCTCATGAAACTTATTGTAATAAGTAAGACCAATAAGATAATAATATAATATTCAATATGGAATAAATTTTAGGTTCCATAAGTTTTAATGGGACAAATCATGTCATCTGCAAATAGGTCAGGTTTATTTCTTCCTTTTCTGTTTTTCATTTCCATTTTTGCCATTTTTGTACTTGTTAGAACTCCCAGCACTGTGTTGAATAAAAAGGATGAGAACAGACATCCTTGCTTTGTTCCCAATTTTAGGAAAAAAGCATTATTATCCATTTCACCATAGTATAATGATAGCTGTTTTTCTTTTCTTAATCTATTGAGGAATTTCCCCTTCCATTTCTACTTTTCTGAGAGCTTTTATTAGGAATCGTTAAAATTTGTCTTTTTTCCCTGGATTGGGTGATAGGATGATGCAATTTTTCTTCCTTAGCTTGTTAACAGGATGGATTGTGTTGATTGATTTTCAAATACTAAAATAGACTGCTATCCTAGGATACTTGGTCATGGTGTATAATATTTTTTTCTCAATTTTATTAGCTAATATTTTAAGGATTTTTTGTGACACTAAAATCATAAAATGAATAGGAAAGTGTTCCTTAAAAAAAAAAGAAAAGAAAGAAAGAAAATGTTCCTTTATTTTTTCCTATTTCCAACAAAGAGATTATAAAATTGCTGTTAATTCATCTTTAAAAGTTTGTGGAGTTTTCCAGTAAAGCTGTCTGTCCTTGAACTTTCTTTCCTGGGAGTTTTTAAATTACAAGTTCAATTGTCTTAGTAGTTATAGGGATATTCAGTCTATTTCATATCAGAGGAGTTGTGGTTATTCGTTTTCTTTGAGGAATTGGTCCATTTTGTGGAAACTGTCACATTATGTAAGGAAAGTTATTTGGAGTATATCCCTTTTATTCTTTTAAGTCAACAGTGTCTGTAGTAATATCCCATAACAGTTCATTGTTTGTCATCTCTGTTTTTTTCTTTGCCATTGTTGCTGGAGATCTGTTAATTTGATTAGGCTTTACAAAGAACTAGCTTATAGTTTAATTGATTTTTCTCTGTTGTTTTCCTGTTTTCACTTTATTTCTTCTTTTACGTTCATTTAAAAAAATGTTCAGTTTTCCTCAGGCTTATTTTGCTCTTCTTTTTTAAGTTTTTTTTTTTTTTAAGTTGGATGCTTAGATCATTGTATTTCTTTTTTAAGTTGGATGCTTAGATTGTTGTATTGAGACATTTTCTTTTCTTTTTTTAAAGATTTTTTAATTTATTTGACAGAGAGAGACTAGGCAGAGAAACAGGCAGAGAGAGAGGTGGAAGCAGGCTCCCTGCTGAGCAGAGAGCCTGATGATGCAGGGCTCGATTCCAGTACTCTGGGATCATGACCTGGGCCAAAGGCAGAGGCTTTAACCCATTGAGCCATCCAGACACCCCTAGACCTTTTCTTTTCTAATGTATATTTTTAGTGCTACAAATTTTCCTCATAGCACTGCTTTATCTATAACCCACAAAATTTGATTTGTTGTATTTTCATTTAACTCAAGGCACTTTTTAAAATTTTCTTTAAAATTTTGATTCATGGATTATTTAAAAGGGTGTGATTTAATTTTCAAGTGTTTCAAGTTTTCTAATTATTTTTCTCTTATTTATTTCTAGTTTGATTCCATTATGGTCAAAGAGCACACTCTGTAGGATTTCAAGTCTTAAATTTTTTTCAGATTGATTTATTTACTTGTTGGAGAGAGAGAAAAGGAGAAAGAGCATGAGTGGGGGAGCAGCAGGCAGAGGGAGAGGGAGAAGCAGGCACCTTACTGAGCAAGGAACCTGATGTGGACTCAATCCCAGGACTTTGGGATCATGACCTGACCTGAAGGCAGATGCTTAACTGACTGAGCCACCCAAGATTCCCTCAAGATTTATAATTTGTTGAAATTTCATGGCCTAAGATAATGATATATTGGTATTTATTCCATGAGAATTTGAAAAGAACATGTTTTCTACTATTATCAGGTAGAATGTTCTATAAATGCCAATTAGATCCAATTGACAAATGGTATTATTAAACTCTTCTAAATAATTGCTATTTTTATTTCTAGTTGTAGCTGAAAAAGGGGTCTTGAGGTCTCCAATTATAATTGTGAACATGTTCATTTCTTCCTTTCAGTTCTCTCAGGATTTGATTTATACATTTTGCAGCTCAGCAACAGTTTGGTGCTCAAAGAAGTATGATGGCTGTATCTTATTGCTGTGGTAGATTGGGCTTTTTACCATTATATAATGTCCCTGTCTGTCTCTCATAATTTTCTTTGCTCTGAAGTGATGACAGTAATATAGTTAGTCTTGCTTTCTTTTGATAAGTGTTTTCATCAAATATCTTTCTTCCATTGTAATTTTAAACAACATTGTTTTATTTGTGGTGGCATTCAGGGCAGGGGAGGTTCTTTGTTACTGCTAGGCAGGGTGGTCTTCTTGTGGGCTTCACTGACATTATGGTGAAATCAACCTCATTACAACCTCATAATGGTAAACGTTTTGACTCTCCCCTAGGTCTCCTTTGACAATATTGTAGTAGAGAGGGGGCAAGGTGTCCTCTTTGTTATCATCCAGTGGGGGTAAAACTTCCACTTCCCTGTTTGGCATTCCAGTGACATGTTTAGTTGCCATGACAGCTTTGCAGGTAGAGAAGTCTAAGTTCCTCACTTAGCATTTGCTGGTGTGGGTGGAGTGGGGCCACAGTTTTTCTGTGGTGTTTCCCTGGAGTAAAGCAGCTATTATTTAAAAGTTCTGTCTTGTGAGGCTGCAACTTTGAATAGAGAAAACAGGCTTTAAAAACAAAAACACATGAAAAAAGCAGAACAAAACCCAGAATATTCCCATTTCCAAAGAATCTAACAACTAATTTGGTGGGCTGGAGTGAGGGGTATTAGTTAATGCCTCTCCATTAACCTCATTTTCTCCTTGAATTTCATGGAAAATACAGCTCAGGTCTACTGACAACAACAATCTGTCCTGTTAAAATTCAGCATCACAAAGTGTTCCAAAGCCCTTACTCCATACACATGAAACACACAAGTCCCCATAAAAGAGACACTCCAGGAGGGACCAGACGTGCCCACCCACATGACTTGTTGAATGTGATCACAACATCTGAACCAAAGACAAGCTGTTTTTTTCAGGGGTTGATAGTTTTAACAGGTCCCTGAAATGTACAGTGAAGGGATGCCAAAAAACAAAACAAACAAACAAAAAAACAACCCCAAAACCAAAAACCAAAACAAAACAAAAAACCCCACAGTCCTCCCAGGTTAGGGCTTGAGTTTTAGAAAAGATGCGCTTCTTTAGGCCATGGACCAGAAAGTCTCTTCCAGGTCTGATGAAGAGCAAAAACTGCCTGTTCCAGCCCTCTGATCACTGAAGGAGAGAACAAGACTGTGTGTTCCACAAATTCAAGTACAGCTGGGTCCCTCACCCTCCCTCTTTTTCTCTTTTGGTAAGTGTCCAACCATCCATAAATTCATGGATACAGCAGAGATACATGGCTCAACGACTTTCATACTAGTTATCTTTTTAATTCGGTCAGTGAGCAGCATTTATCAGTTGTACCCGCCCAAAACCAAGTTCTTGGCAGTTTCATCCCATGGGATTGCAGCATCGATGTGGCAGGGCACGCTGGAGGGTCAGGAAGGCTGGGTCTGTCCAGTGTCATACAGCAGTGAGGCAGGGCTCTACCAGCTGCCCCTGACAGCTTCGATATCACTAAACAAATTCTGAGCCAGGCAGATCCCAAAAATCTGTAGCAACGCAATGCCTATGAAAATACCATCCACCATAGTTAAATTGTCCTGCAACCACTTCTCAAACTGGGGCACACAGCCTTTTGTGTAGATTACAATCTGCTGGTCACCTTCTGGTTTTTGCCTGGCATCATAGCCACACTGAGTGTTGATGACATCTTCCGTGGGGTCTTTGGTGCAGCCGGAGAATGGCACGCTGCATCACTCTGGACTTGCATAGGAATCTGTGCAATTGAAGCAAATATTTAGGTTCCAATCATCAGCTCCAAAAGCCCCACAGCACTGCCAGAACTTCAAAAGGAAAGTGTTTTCCCGTATGGCTCCAATGCACCCTGAGAATCCCAAAATGAACATCACTCCTCCCACCACGAGGAAGAGCCAGACTGGGTCAAAGCCTCCGAGATCAGTGGTGGAAGAGATAGTAGACAGAACTCCTTTTTCATTCCACAGCCACAGTCCAATTCCAAGAAATGCTATTCCCAAGAACCAAAATAGGACATTAAAGCCAAATATGAAGTATTTGATGCAACAACTGACTTCAGGACCCTTGTAGTGCTTCCCGGACATCCTCTGGGTTCATGAAGACACTTGCCCCAGCAGCCTGAGTTTGGAGCCCGGGAGCACCATTGCTCAGAGTAGCCAGCAGGGGATCTGGGACGCAGCTCTGGGTGGCGCTGCGGCGGCTGGGGCTGAGAGCCGCGCGGGGACCCACCGGTGGAGAGCAGCCCCTGCACCTCCAGCCCTCTGTGCGTCGAGGCCGCTGAAGCCGGGGTGGCCGTGAGCTGGCAGAGAAGCCTCGCGCTACAAGCCCCGAGCCTGATGAAGCTGGCCCCGAGCCCAAGGCGAGAGCCCACCTCCGCGCATCCGGAGATATGTCCATCCGTAGGCCTCTGAGCTTGGGGCAAACGTGGCTGCGGCAGATGCTGCTGAAGACGCTACTCCTTCGCCTGCCCGCCAGCTCACGTGCCTATAGTTGTAGCATCTTGTAATCTGACTAGTAACAAACAAAAACAATTGGTGAGGAGGCATGAATTAAACATTTAGGGAAGGTTATATATTTTTAAAGTTAAGCCATCTCTTCTGTCCTCTGTTTTTCTACCTTTAATTTGCTTACATAGCAAGGGAAAGCTGTTGCTGATTCTTTATTAGGTAGAACAGAACCTCTTATATGGGAATATAAGTTTGCCCAGGCTGAACTCTATTGAAAGAGTGATGAGAATTTGCCTAGAGTCCTGAGAAGTAACTTGATTTTTGTTTTGTTTTGTTTTGTGTTCTAGCCTTAATGTGGAGAGTCGGGGAGGGGCGTGTTTCATAGGGAGAGGAGGGAAGGCACAGAAACTGAATAGGGAAATACTGATAAATCATCCAGTTGAAGACAAAGTAGAAGGGATCAGGCACTGTTTTGCCATTTCAGTCACTATGATGAGTAACCTCATCTGATTGCAATTTTCTGCTCTTTTCTTCTTTATCTCAAACTTGCAAATGAGAAAACTAAGGCTCAGAGAAGCTAAGTGATTATATTAAGGTCAGTAAGCTTCCCTGTGGTAGAAATGTGTTTTTCATTACATTTTGCTAAGCAATATGTAATCTGACATTATAGTGGACATATGACCAAAAAATTATTTTCATGAAAAAGACAATTCTATCATGAAATATTTTTACTCTTAAAAATGTATCACTTATTTAGCTATGTGATTTTAGAACCTCTCATTTTTCCTGAGTATATATGTAGGTTCTTTATATAGTTTATGAAGCCTTCTAGGTCTACATCGTTCCTGTTGAACTCCACCATAAACCTGATAGGCAGACAGAACATCTCTTAATCTGATAAAACACCATCTCCCAGAGTTCAAGTGACTTGCCCAAGATAATACTACAAATATCTGAAATAGGCAAATTCAAAAACTGTTTTCAGAATCAAGCATCAGATGGTATTCTACTATATAGCTCAATATTTTCATTAGATAATATGCTAAAGTTCTCTAAAGTATATACTAAAGTTCTCTTCTGATATTTATCTTTGGAAAAATCTGATGTTTCCACATATGTAATTAATATGCACTTTATTTTAATCAATTCTAATTTTTATTATGTATTTTTGTTTTAATCATTTCTAATTTTATGTGATTTCAAGATAATTTGAAAATACATATTTGGAGTTCTTAAAAGAAAGTTAGTTGGTTACTTGCTAGTAGTGACTGGACTTATCCAGCGTTGTAGCTTTTACAGATCTTCCACCTTCTCTCTTAGCATGACCTTTCAATAAAATTAGAGTATATTGTCTGAGAACTGTTATTATTTCAAATGAAACACATATATTGAAATATATCATAGGCTCTGGATTGTCAGTGTTACAATGTAGTTATATCATTTGTGAATTTTAATTAATAAGAATATATCTATGGAAGCTTATGAAAAACAGATAGAAAAAGAATTAATAATAATTTAAATTCCCCTATCAAACCTTAACATGAATATTATCAATATTTTTAATGTGTAATTTTATTCATTATATTATGATACATAGTTATATCAGATATGAATTTACTGTATTAAATAAATGTGCCTATACCAAACAATGCATATTATTTTTAGTAAAGAATTTAAGAGAACTATTCTAGAGTATTTTGATTCTATACAATTTTTGCCATTGTTGCTGAATTCAAAAACTAATATTCTTTCATCTTTCAGATGTTTTCCCATTGTAATCTTCCAAATGGGAAAGAAAGAAAGGCCTAAGTGGAAAGATAGGATTTCTTTGAACCAGAAATCCAATTTGAAAAATGGAGTGGTCTTTTTCCAGGATAAAATGAAAGGGGGGGAAGTGGGAGTCTTTCTGAAATAGAATCCAAAGAATTCTATGATTTCTTATTATTGGTTTGACTAACTTTAATTCCCATCGACCAAAGACCACCAGGTACACACCTGTGGTCAAAAGTTATTACTTGATGCAGCAAAAGAGTCCACACACCATGGGAATTTGTAGGGTACCACAACAGAAAGAGAATGAAGTCAGAGAAAGAGAACTTCTGGAGTTTTGGGTGCTGGAGTCAAGGGATTACCTTGGGAAGCATTGGTCAGTTGGTGTCGATGCAAGGGTTGCTGAAACTGTCGGAGGTCTCTGTCTTTAGGATTTGTGAGCCCGTGTAGAATCATGGTTGATCAGCTTGTGTGTAGTCTTATCTAAATCACAGGTCTAAGTAAACTGATGTTAAAAGAATGAGTTTAGATAATGGGTGATAAACATGATTTCTCTGGCACCTTCTATTTTATGATTCAGAATATACTTTTAAGTTGTGGCTTGTGTTTCAGTTTTCACTCCCACTATGTCTGCAAATTTTTCTCTTTCTCACTACTGACAAAATTTATCATTGAGGGTAAGTCATTTAAATTCCTTTAGTCAATCAGTGCTTTCATTTGTATAATAGAAATCTTGCCGTTGACATTCAACAAACTCCTTCTACTTCTACATCTGAAATACTGAAGCCCAAACACTCATTCTTAAACATCTATATTTAAGCATAAAGAAGGAGCTGAACTTTGTATCAGGTAAGCTTTATCCATCATCATCTCAAATTCCACATTAGAAAAACTATAGAAATATGATTTTTAAGTATAAAAAACAGAAAATGCCAAATCCTTATTTCCCAAATACTCACTAACTATGTAACATAAATTGAAATATAAAATTCTGGGTGCTTTCATACACTATGAATTTAATAGTAAGTGCACTCTTGTTAAGTAAAAAAAATATGATTATAATGAAACTGTTGACTCAAAATGAATATTCATCACCTTTGTCAGAGATCAAAAGAAACAAGGCAAACACAGATGAAATTGAAAGCACACAGGTGCATTGTTTTACTAGTTAGTTGTTTTCGTCTGCTCAGGTTGCCATAACAAAATACCATAGACTGGGCAGCTTAAACAAGAGAAATTTATTTTCTCACAGTTCTGATGAGTGCTAGTTCAAGATCAAGGTGCCAGCAGCATTTAGTTTCTAGTGGGAGCTCGCTTGCTGGTTTGCACATGGCCACCTTCTCTCCAAATGATTACAAGCATAGGTATCTCTCCTCTTCTCAAAAGGACACCATCCCCACTGAATTAGCATCCCCACTCTTATGGTTTTATTTAACCTTTAGCACATTGTCACTGGCCCTGACTCCAAATCCATTCAGTCACTCTGGGACTTAAGACTTCAGCTTATGAATTGAGGCACAATTCAGTTGAGCACTAGTAAACCCCAAATAAATAATTTGCATTCAGCAAAATACTATAATCTCTATTAAGAATATAAATGTTTTGTTACTTTTACTTCATGAAAAAATAAATCTATGTAAAATGGAGGGATTTCCATTGTCTTCTCATGGCAACCCTTTATCTTTCCATTGAAAAGAGGTCCCTTATGGGGACAGTAAGAAATCCCTTGAACTGGACTGGAAAAATCTGCCACTTCTCTGTGTCAATCCCACCTCTTACCTCTTTAGAGATTATCTTGGTAGGATACCTGATGGGGTTGGCTTTGAGTGATCTGACCTTCAGCACTTCCTTAAACATGGACATAAAAAGGATCCTCTTCCAGAAGTTTAAACTGAAGTGAAGCAAACTACCAAGATTAAAATAAAAAACAAAATCGGGACGCCTGGGTGGCTCAGTTGGTTAAGCGGCTGCCTTCGGCTCAGGTGATGATCCCAGCGTCCTGGGATCAAGTCCCACATCAGGCTCCATGCTCGGCAGGGAGCCTGCTTCTCCCTCTGCCTCTGCCTCCCACTCTGTCTGCCTGTGCTCGTGCTCTCTCTCTCTCCATCTCTCTCTGACAAATAAATAAATTAAAAAAAAAAAACCAAAACCAAAACAAACAAAAAACACAAAAGACAGTTTAACTTTAAAAGCAATTTTACTTAAAATTTCCACTTTTCTTTTAAGACTTATTACAGCCTAATTTAAATGAACAGATTTCTAGTTCACTATCAATTGGCTGATTATTGACTAGAAATTTTCCTGGTTTTCATCCTATTTCAAATAATGTAAAGGCTCCATTATTTTGAGATATAAATGGCTAATTTCCAAAACCATTATTTCATTTATTTTTTCAATACAGTTGGACTTATTTTTAATGAGCTTTGAAAAAAAATTCTAGCTCACTGCTTATGTTTGCAGTTGTATTTCTTTTATTAAATAATTTATGATGTGGCTTCATTAATTTGATTTTTAGCTCATTATCACATCATAAATAGGAATTCTCTAAATGCTGATCTCTTATCCTTCCACTTGACCCAAAAGAGATTAAAACAAAACAAAACAAAACAAAACTTAATTCCCACTGCTATAAAGAGAGGTATATTTTACCATTTTTTTTCCTTGTAAGTGGAATGGCACATGTTGTTTTAGCAAAGACATCTTTTATTCATTCCTCCCTTTCCTTTTCCTGATTATGACACTCCCTCCCCCTCTCCCCTAGGTAAGTCAATACTAAAAACTCAGTGTGTGTTCATATGTATTTTTCCCCTTTTATGGACTACATAAAGCTATGTAGATATGTATCAGTGTATGTCCTCATACACACATATATGGAGTTGGGTTGCTTTGTTCCCGTTTTTATTTTTGTTTTTCATTACCTTGAGCAACTCTATAAAAGTTATCTTTAGAGGCACTTGGGTGGCTCAGTTGGTTAAGCAGCTGCCTTGGGCTCAGATCATGATCCCAGGGTCCTGGGATCAAGCCTCACATTGGGCTCCCCACTAAGCAGTGATCCTGCAGAGATCCCCTCCTTCTGCCTGCGGCTCTGCATACTTATGCTCTCTCTCTCTCTGTCAAATAAATAAATAAAAATAAAATCTTTTTTTAAAAGTTATTTTTTATAAGTTCTTACAAATTGGTACATTTGTTTCTACAGAATAGCTTTCTAGGAAAGGAATAGGTATTTTTTTCTTAGTAGATATTTCATGTTCTCATTTTACAGATTAATAATGCTGAGGCTTTTTAAAAAATTTTGTTTATTTATTTGACAGACAGAGATTACAAGTAGGCAATAGAGGCAGGCAGAGAGAGAGAGGAGGAAGCAGGCTCTCCGTGGAGCAGAGAGCCTGATGCAGGGCTCGATCCGAGGACTCTGGGATCATGACCTGAGCCAAAAGCAGAGGCTTTAACCCACTGAGCCACCCAGGTGCCCCATGCTGAGGTGTTTTAGAACAGAAAGCTGAACTCGGTTAATCACATTACATTTCAACCAGCAATCTAAGACTAACCCTTTCACCTCATGTCCATATCAACATGAAATCTGTAGCATTAAACTTTCTCTCTGGTTAAATCATTATATTGAAAAAAAATAAATCATTATATTGATTTCTATTTCCCTAGTAATTACTCAATTTCCTTTTTCCCAAGGGTTTTAGTCATTTGGATTTACACTTGGTACATTGTGTATTCACATCTTTGCCCATTTTTAGACTCTGTGTTTGTCTTTTTTCCTGACAATTTGTAAGAACTTTTTGTGTATTACTGAAATGAACTCATGGCCTGCTATTTGCATTTTCATTTTTTCCAGATATATCACATCTATCTTGCTTGGTATATCTTTTTTTTGGATACAGATGGTTTAAATTTCATTTAATAAATGCTGCATTTCTAGATACTCTAGGTGTCTAGCATTGCACATGAACTATCTATATTTTCTTGCACTATTGCCAGAAAACAATCTGAAAATGTTTTAATTCAACTGGTGTTAATTTTTGTAAATAGCGTAAGACAGACAGGGATCCCTTTTTAATTCCTCCTAGGTCAATGCATTGCTATTTCAGCACTGAATATGAAATTTGCTAGTCTTTTCTCATTGAATGCCTCTACCACAATTGTGTTAACTTTATTATTTTGACAAGGTATTCAGAGTCTGATGCTTATCAGACTGAGCTACCCAAGTGCCCCTCAATTCCTTTATTCATAACAACTGAGTCTCTTTCCCCATTAACTTGTTTTGTCAAAAGTGAGAAAGACCAAGAAATATGTAGAAAGTCCGTGATTTGTCTTCATCATCCCTCCCATGCATTTCTGCCTTTTAATGTCTATTTCTCCTTTTTGCTTCCTGAGAACCTTCTTCCTACTTCTTCCCACCCTTCATTTGTATCACTTCAGCCTAATGTCAAGCCCACTTTTCTTTATTCCTCTCAAATTAGTCATGTCCTAATACCTTTCTACATGTTTTCCTATCATGAGATAAGTTGATAAATATTTTTATACTCAGTTTCAATTTTTACAGTGATCCCAAAAAGTAGGTATTATTATTATCATCACTGTTACTGAAGAGGCTATATGACTTGTCCAAGAACCTCGCCAAAAAATGGCAAAGCCTATATTCAAACACAGACATTCTGATCATAAATGTCATGTGTTTTTTGCTATCCTTTATTTGTAAGTGACTCTTTTGTTTGATTGACTAATCTGAGTTAGGGTGACAGTGATTAAGAATCAGTAGATAATTTTCCAAAGTTTATCTTGTCAAATGGTTTTTCTGCATCAATCGAGAGGACCATGGTTCTTCTCTTATTGATTTGATCTATCATATTGATTGATTTGCGAATGTTGAACCACCCTTTCAACCCATGCATAAATCCCACCTGGTCTCGGTGCATAATCTTTTTTTTTTGAAGATTTTATTTATTTATTTGATAGACAGAGATCACAAGTAGGCAGAGAGGCAGGCAGAGAGAGAGGGGGGGAAGCAGGCTGCCGTGGAGCAGAGAGCCTGATGTGGGGCTCGATCCCAGGACCCTGAGATCATAACCTGAGCTGAAAGCAGAGGCTTTAACCCACTGAGCCACTCAGGTGCCCCAATAATAATTTCTGATGATTGTTTCTATTTCCTTGGTGTTAGTCGTGATCTCTCCCTTTTCATTCATAATTGTATTAATTTGGGTCTTCTCTCTTTTCTTTTGGATTAGTTTGGCCAGTGGTTTATTGATCTTATTGATTCTTTCAAAAAAAACCAGCTTCTAGTTCCATTGATGCATTCTACTGTATCTCTAGTTCCTATCTCATTGATCTCTGCTCTAATCTTGATTATTTCCCTTCTTGTGTGTGGGGTTGGCTTAACTTGTGGTTGATTCTCCAGTTCTTTAAGGTGCAAAGTTTAAGTGATTTGACTCACCATTTAATAGATTTATTTGGTCACAGAAATGCAACTGTGTATGTGTGTGTGTATGTACATGTGTAAAGCAATTACTTTACATCTCAGGAAATACTTTTTATCTCAGGACATACTTTTAAGTTATTATCTCTACCAAAAAAAATCATATTTAAAAAAGAGGCAAATAGGTTTTTTTTTAAAAGATTTTATTTATTTATTTGACAGACAGAGATCACAAGTAGGCAGAGAGGAAGGCAGAGAGAAAGGAAGGGAAGCAGGCTCTCTGCTGAGCAAGAGCCCTATGCGGGGCTCAATCCCAGGACACTGGAATCATGACCTGAGCCAAAGGCAGAGGCATTAACCCACTGAGCCACCCAGGTGCCCCTTGGGCAAATAGGTTTAAATGTAGAAATATTTCACATGCCATAGGAGAGTGACTGAGAAACTAAAGACTAGAGGTTGGAATTATTATTTATAGGAATATAATGAATAGTAAATATCTATCATTTACCAGGGCCACCTGGGGTACTCAGAATGTCACTGGACATCTCAGATGTACCCTTACTTTACAATTCTAAATACTCAAATATTAGATACTACATTTCTTTTACATAGAATAACATGCACTCTTTATGGCAAGGCATCATGAAAATGTGCATTTTTATTAGAATCTCCATATATAGCAAATAAAAACACAGAGTGCACAGTTATATATACTTCTCAGATAAAGGACAATTGTTATTTTTAGTATAAGCATGTGCCATGCAATACTTGGGATTCATGTATACTCACAAGTATCCATTTTTATCTGAATTTAAATTTAACTAGGTATCATGTACTTTATCTGACAACTATTTTTATATATCTAACACTATACTCAAATCAGTGTTCATATTGATGTTCAAGACAACAACAACTGCTAACAGCTACATAGGATCATCACATTGCTTTAACCTTTTTTTTTTCTGTTGCAATAGAACCCATATAACATAAAGTTTACTGTCTTAACCATTTTTAGGTATGCAGTTCAGTAGTGTTAAGTGCATTTGCATTGTGCCACCAATCTCCAGAGCTCTTTCCATCTTGCAAAACAGAAGTTCTATACCCATTGAAGAACCTGTCATTTCCCCCTGACTGTGGCCCATCAATCAGCATTCTACTTTCTGTCTTTTTGAATTTAACTACTCTAGGTACCTCTTATAAGTAGAATCATGAAGTATTTGGTTTTTTGTTTTTGTTTTTGTTTTATAGTGACTGTCTTATTTCACTAAGCCTAGTATCTTTAGGGTTTACATATGTAGCAGGTGTCAGAATTTCCCACCTTTTTTTAATAAAAGATTTTATTTATTTGTCAGAGACAGAGAGCGAGAGAGTGAGCATAGGCAGACAGAGTGGCAGGCAGAGGCAGAGGGAGAAGCAGGCTCCCTGCCAAGCAAGGAGCCCAATGTGGGACTCGATCCCAGGACGCTGGGATCATGACCTGAGCCGAAGGCAGCTGCTTAACCAACTGAGCCACCCAGGCATCCCAGAATTTCCCACCTTTTTAAAGGCTGAATAGTATTCTACTTTTAGTTATCTATTCACCTGTAAATAGATATTAGGATTGCTTTTACCTTTTTTGGTTATTATAAATAATGCTCCAGAGTTGGTGTCTTGGTCCCTTCAAGCTAGAGTAACAAAAATCCACTGACTGGGTAGCCTATAAACAGCAGAAATGCATTTCTCACAGTTTTGGAGGCATGGTTGGGTGAGGGCTCTCTTACAAGATGCAGACTTCTCACTGTATCCTTCCATAATAGAAGGAGCTGGGGGGCTCTGTGGGATCTTTCTTATAAAAGCACTAAACCTATTCATGAATATACCTGCCAAAGGCCTCACCTCCTACCACCACCACATTGGGCATTAAAATGATAACATTTAAATATTGGGAGATCATAGTAATTTATACCATAGATTTGATTTCTCCTCAGTCTCTTCTTATCCTGTAAATGGCCATTTTCTCCCTGTATTGTCTGTCTTCTAGGTAAATCTGTATCCTAACTTTCTTTTCTTATAAAAACACCAGTCATATTAAGTTAGGGCCAAACTCATTTAAATTTAATTATCTCTTTAAATACTGTATCCAGATACAATCACTTTCTGAGCTACTAGGAGTTAGGAGTTTGGAGGGACATAATTCTGTTTGTAATAGGTATAAAACCAAAAGCGAAATTCCTAGATCATCTGGGAATTTTGTTTTTTATTTTTTAAGGAAACTCCATACTGGTTTTCATAGTAACTACACCTTTTTTAATATATCTAACAATGGTGCATAAGGATTCTCTTTTCTCCACATCCTTCACAATTGTTATTTCTTTTTTTGATAGCCATCATAGTGGGTGTGAGGTGCTATCTCATTGTGGTTTTGACTTGCATTTTCCTCATGTTGAACATCTTTTCATGAACTTATAGGCCATTTCTGTATCTTATTGCAAAAATGTTTATTCGAGTCCTTTGCCAATTTTTTGTTTTTACTTATTTATTTTTCAAAGATTTTATTTATTTATTTGTCAGAAAGAGATAAAATGAGCAGAAGCAGGAGGAGCAACAGTCAGAGGGAGAAGCAGGCTCCCTGCTGAGCTAGGAGCCTGATGCAGGACTTGATCCCAGGACTCTGGGATCATGACTGAGCTGAAGGCAGACACTTAACCCACTGAGCAACCCAAGTGTCCATGACCATTTTTTAAATTGGATTGTTTTGTTGTTGAATTGAAGGAGTTTTTTATGTAATCTGGATATTAAACCTTTATCAAATATATGATATGCAAATATTTCCTATCCTTCTGTAGGCTGCCTTTCACTCTACTGATTATGTCTTTTATGCACAAAAGTTTTCAATTTTGATGTATTCACTTTATTTGTTAATTTTTGCTGCCTGTGCTTTTCCTGTCATATCAAAGAGTTCATTCCCACATCCTACGTCATGAGGACTTTCTCCTGTTTTCTTCTAAAAGTATAGTTGTAGCTCTTTCATTTAAGTTTTTGACTTATTTTGAGTGATGTTTTGTATATGGTGTAAAGTAAGTGTGCCCTTCATTGTGGTGCTTGTGAATTTGCAATTTCCCTAATACCGTTTGTTAAAAAGACTCTCCTTTCCCCATTGAATGATCTTGGCACCTTTGCCAAATATCATTTGACCATTTAGATGAGAGCTTTTTACTGGATTCTCTGTTATTTCCATTGACCTATAGGTCTGTCTGTATTTCAGCACTACATTGTTTTTAGTACTGTTGTTTTATGATAAGTTTCGAAATCCAGAAATGTCAGAACTCGAACTGCATTCTTTTTCAAGATTGTCTTGTCTATCCTTGTTCTCTTGAGATTCCATATGAATTTTAGGATAGCTGTTTTTATTTCTGTAAAAAAACTGTATTGGGATTTTCATAGAGATCATATAAGTCTACTTTTTGATGGATAGTTATTCTGTTCTTACTCCAATATAGTTCTTAGTATTTAGAGTCATTTCTAATTTTATTATTTTGGTTATTATCTCTCCGTGGGAGGTAATGTTAAAGATGCTACCAGGCAGCAAAAAGCAGCACTTTTGAGATAAGATAGCATAAAGAGAAAAATAAAAACCTTAATTTACAAGTAACAAAAGTTTAAAAAAATGGATATATATATATGTATGTATATATATATATATATATATATATATATATATGCTCTGGCTGCCATAACAAAATACCACAGATTGCATTGTTTAAATAGCAGAGACATACTTTCTCATACTTCTAGAAATTAGAAGTTCAAAATCAAGAAATCTATAGGTTTGGTTATAGATGAGGTCTCTTTCTGATTTTCAGAGAGCTGCCTTCTTCTGTGTCCTCCCATGACCTCTTCTATGCTTGATGAGAGAATGCTGTTCTCTGACTTCTCTTCCTCTTCTTATAAGGGCACCAGCTCTATTGGTTTTGAGCTCCACCCTTATGACCTCATTCAACCTTCATTACCTTCTGAAGTCTTTATCTCAGAATACAGTCACAATAGGTTTAGACCTCACCTATGAATTTGGGCGTGGGAGTGATCAGTCCATAATAACATAGATTAAAAAATAAAGAATAAGAAAGGTATGTCACTATCAGATAAAGGGATAGTGTCCAAAATCTATAAAGAACTTATCAAACTCAACACCCAAAGAACAAATAATCCAATCAAGAAATGGGCAGGGGCATGAACAGACATTTCTGCAAAGAAGACATCCAGATGGCCAACAGACACATGAAAAAGTGCTCCACATCACTCGGCATCAGGGAAATACAAATTAAAACCACAATGAGATATCACCTCACACCAGTCAGAGTGGCTAAAATTAACAAGTCAGGAAATGACAGATGCTGGCGAGGATGCGGAGAAAGGGGAACCCTCCTACACTGTTGGTGGGAATGCAAGCTGGTGCAACCACTCTGCAAAACAGCGTGAAGGTTCCTCAAAAAGTTGAAAATAGAACTACCCTATGACCCAGCAATCGCACTACTGGGTATTTACCCTAAAGATACAAACGTAGTGATCCGAAGGGGCACGTGCACCCGAATGTTATAGCAGCAATGTCTACAATAGCCAAGCTATGGAAAGAACTTAGATGTCCATCGACGGATGAATGGATAAAGAAGATGTGGTATATATACACAATGGAATACTATGCAGCCATCAAAAGAAATGAAATCTTGCCATTTGCAATGACGTGGATGGAACTAGAGGGTATCATGCTTAGTAAAATAAGTCAATCAGTGAAAGACAACTATCTTATGATATCCCTGATATGAGGAAGTGGAGATGCAACATGGGGGGTTAGGGGGGTAGGAAAAGAAGAAAAGAAACAAGATGGGATTGGGAGGGAGACAAACCATAAGTGACTCTTAATCTCACAAAACAAACTGAGGGTTGCTGGGGGGAGGGGGGTTGGGAAAGGGGGGTGGGTTAATGGACATTGGG